>WBNM01042543.1:0-72250 GCA_013399055.1 Ramphastos sulfuratus | reverse complement strand
GGAGAGGAGAGGAGAGGAGAGGAGAGGAGAGGAGAGGAGAGGAGAGGAGAGGGAGAGGAAAGGAGAGGAAAGTAGAGGAGAGGAGAGGAAAGGAACAATCTTTTTTAAAATATGAAATATCTACTTAGTTCTAACAGCAGAACACTGCAGGGTACACATTAATGACCTGTTAATGCACTTCTGAGGTGGTAAATGGCCCACTAATGTTCCCTTGTCAAGCTGGCTTGTATAATTTATTCAAATTCACAGGCAGGGCATAGGGGAGGAGTGAAGCAACACCACAGAAATGGTTTCTGATACATTAACATCACAGGTCTTGCTCTTTCTTGGGGGGGATTCTTTACAGATGGCTTTCAGTGTTATCCTTTCCCAAGGGGAACAGAGTCCTGTAACCAAACAACATCCCTCACTAGGACAGGCTTGGACAATTAACATCTTTAAGCAAAGAGGCTGCTTCCTTCCATGTTCTTATTCAGTCCATTTTCACATCTATACCACCCCTTTGATGAATAATTTTTTTCCTGGGCATTGTCCACTACAACTCCATTCGATTGACTCAAAACTTGAGAATGGTTTAATCTCTTTTACTAAACATATCAGTGTCCTTGTTGCAGAAACCTAGGCATCAGAAATGATTTCTTAGTCATCTTCCTCTTAGTGGGGCATCAGCAGGAGGGTAAAGTGACCTAACTGTAGGGAGACCCAAACAGCATGAGAACTACAGACCGCTCTGAAGTGACAGCAAAGCACAGAACAATATTTTACTCCCAACATGGCTGCGTCTTTCTCCCATCACCCTCCAAATGTCTGGCTCCAGCATGGTGCAGCACTGGTTCAAGGTGTCTCTGGGCATAACACTCTCCTACAGCAGTAACTTTAAATCCTGCAGAGAAAATTGCCATCACTGACACCTTCCCCTGTACCACGACCGGAATTGCCATGGCTGTTAGCCAGGCCAGCGATGATTTCTCAAGCTTACCAGGGCCTTAAGGTCTGCTCAGATTCACCCTGAGCTGTGTCATAGATAATCCTTGGACTTGCTGCCCGAGTCATGAGAAATTATACCTATGCCATTTCTGTTAGATGTTTGCCTAACACATTCTTTAAACTCCAGCAACAGGGATTCCCCATCTCCCTACACAATCTATTTCAGGATTGATTTAGTCATCCTTAGTGTTACAGACAGTTCCCTATGTCAATCTCATTGTCCTCTGTTGTAGATTCAGCCAATTACTGTTACTTTTTCCTAAAAAAAAAAAAAAAAAAAAGCATGACAAACCTGCTTATTCCTTTTCTCCTTTGCAGCAGCCTTTTATGTACTTCGAAGACTGTTATTTATTTTTTTTTTAGGCCTTTTTGCAGTCTGCACAGCCCCAGATCTTTCAACCTTACCTCATAAGTCTAGTACTTTGATCTTTCTCACTGCTGGAATGAGTCAACTTTTCTCCTGAAGTGCAGTTTCCAAAGTTCAGCAGAGTTATAGGTGAGTAGAGAATGACAGGGTGTGCCACATGGCTTGCAGCTAAACTACTTGTGTTTCCTGTATGGTTCATCAAGCTTTTGGTTCATATTCTGCTTTGGANTGATGCAGCCCAGGACTCAGTTGCTGTCTGGGCTGCATGTGCACACTGCAGGCTCATGTTGAGCTTTTCATCACCCCAGACCCCCAGGTCCTTCTCCTCAGGGCTGCTCTCAGCCATTCCCCACCCAGCCTGGATTTGTGCTTGGGATTGTGCCTACCCAGGTGCAGGACCTTACACTTGGCCTTGTTGAATTTCATGAGGTTGGCCTGGGCCCGCCTCTGCAGCCTGTCCAGGTCCTTCTGGACCTCTGGCGTTTTCTTTTTCTGCCTGTATGTTTCACTCTGCACTTGTAAAAAAATTACTGCTTTTGAATGCAGAAATTTTCCTAATTAGGTAACATTAATGTTACATATTTTACACTGCAACTTTAAAACTGTAGCAATTCCCTTCCCATATTCTTCCACCATGTCAAAAAAGTGAAATTTCTTTTCTTCATTAGGAAATCAGGGGAAAAAAAAATCCAATCTATCAGCTGACAAATATTAAGTTTAGCTCATATTTAGATGTGACAAAAGCATTTGTTTTGCCTGAGAGGGTCTAGATTAACAGTGATGTGAATCTTGATGATGTCAAAGATTGTAGCAAATCTCCCATTTAGAGAATCCAGGTTTTAAACCATCTTTATTATGATCCTGCAGGTTATCACCTTGTCAGTGTGTGTGTATATATTGTCAGTGTGTGTGTATATTTTGTGCTTACAATAGGGTAAATCTGCATCATCCACAGGGAAAACAACTAAAGGGTGGGCAAAAGGAAGAGGTCGTGGTGGCAGCTGATAGTGCTGCTGAGACATTCAGTATAAAAGTAAACTTTTAGACATTCACACTGCTCATCCTCTTTTCCTTCAGATACTGAAGGTTCCATTTTCCAGCATAGCTTTACACTCCAGCTCAGAGCTTCTGTTAATTGCTCCAGAAGAATGTGCTATACCATCCTTACTGTAACAGTAACTTTTACTTCCAGCCACTCTATTATCGGTAGCATTATCTCTGTTACATCTTCTGATCTCTGTCAGAGATAAAAAATAGGGTCACCACTGCTAAAACAGACTGTGAGAGTGTCATGGGTGTGATTAATCACTACAGAAAGATATATGTGTTCCTAGTATTAACATCTCCTGATTTTTATGCACTTTGCCTAGTAACGCTGGCCAGGGGTGTTGAATGTATTTGACCATACCTGTCCCCTTCAAAGCTCATAACTACTGAACAGCTAAATCCATTCTAATGGATTTGAAAACATGATCTATAGCTCACTGCTATGCTGTGAAACTGTGGTAAATGGCCCATGACTCGTCTACAGAAGCATATTAAATAAGTTTTGGCTTAGGTTTTTTAGGAATGCCTAGTGACAAAGAAATATGGATGGATGACAGACACTTAGCACTTCCAAAGAAAATGAGATCTTTTGCCAGCAGCAGATTTTTTACTTCTGAGTTTAGATCAGCTTAGACAAAATTTTTTTCCAGTTAAGTCCTGGTAGATCTTTTACTGTAACACAAACTTCAGATGTTAAATCCTAATCCTTATCAGGTAGCCAAGTACCTTTTAGCACTAAAGATGACTGTGCCATCCAAGAACTAAGCCACATATATATACACATATATGTGTGTATATCTCTATGTGAGGGAGCTTTGGAGGGTAATTGTTTGAGCTGCAGGGTCATCTGAGCTTTTGAGGCATCATATCCCTGCATTGTGATCAGCAGCTTTTTGTTCTCTTCCTGTGCTCAGCTGTGCATGGTGGTGGGAAAGGGACAGGCAGAAGGGTGCTGTGAAACCTGTTGGCATCACTAATGATGTGGAACTGCAGGAACGGGCACACGGAGGCTTGGTGGAAAGCAGCACCCACACACTCCTAATGAGGACAAAAGGAGGAGGATGCACCAATGCAAGCACAGAGGCAGCACCAGGCATCTCCTCTTGGTGGGTAGCCTGAAGAGAAAACAGTATTGTCTGTGTGGGATTTAAAGCTGTGTCAAAACCCTTTCCCTGCAATGTACTGTTCCATCTGCTGTTTAAGCAAAAAGCATTTGTGTAGGTGGGAAAGGAAGCTATGCACCTAGGAAAAGCTGCTGTCCTGAGCTAGTTTAAAAAACCTCAAGTGACAACATGGGAGGCATTCCTCTGTGCCATCCAACAGAGGTTTGCTCAGGAAAAGACTGACAGAAAGTGCAATAGAGGAGAATAGATGCAAAAAGCCAGCCTGGGTATATCCTGGGTTGGGCAAGAAGCAGGATTTCCCCTGACTCACAGCTTTGTGGGTTCACATAGGAGCAGGATTCAGTAGGGAGCCCACCTATAACCTAGTCTAGGCCCACTCCAACTGAAGCCATTTCAATAGAAACCGAGAGGCAAACTTACTATTCTGACAGCACTGCTAACCACTGACAAGGTGCCTTTTTTTAGAGGTTGAGGAGGGCATATAGCCAAAGGCGTCCTACATTCCTTATGCTAAGTGTGAAGGTTGCCAAAATTAGCGAACATACACAGAGCGCACAATAAGCCATTTCCCGCTTGATATGCCAAGAAGGCTGAGGAATCTGTGAATTATGCTGTTAGAAGGAAGCACATACCCAGCATCTTGTCCATCAAAGCAGAAAACACCTCCAAACGGCAGTAGGAAAGAACTAGCATGGTGAGAAATAGTGCTTCAAACCAGCAGCAGAACCTCGCAAATACAATTCTGAGCTCAAGGAGACAGCTCCTAACTTCCTGCCAAAAGTGAAAAAGCAGTGTACACAGGAGTGTAATCAAGCTCTTCAAATCTACTATGCAAGGGCCTCTGTGGTGGCTCCTTCTCCAAGAATGCTGAAGTTCTGAGTGCTGTCTGGAGGGAGACATTTCACACTGCATCTGTAGGTACCGCAGCAAAACTGCTTCAGACACAGCAGTATTGTGCAGTTTTTTATTCCATTTTGCAGAGGTAATAACCATTAGCTGAATAATTTAGGCTGAAACATTTTGCCCCATAATGATTTGGTTTTCTTTTTTCCCCGTTGACAAACAGTTATTTCTATCATCCACAATAACCATTTTAAAGGACAGCAGAATAAAACTGACTTTTCCATTTAACACTTTCAAACTTCTTGTGTTTAGAAGGCCTAATTTATTCATACTGCGTGCAATGTTTTAGGTGGTATTTGGAGCCAGGATTTGAGGAAAAACATGATCCGTTGGCAAGAAAAAGGAGAGTGGAGAGATGTGGTACTTGTTTTTCAAGCAACTGGCCTGCTGCTTCAGCAACAAGAGGAAGAAAGAGACAATTTCTTAAAGAAATCTCATAGATTTTATATATTCATTCTATGTATCTGATTGGAAAGCTCATGCATGGAGAAGTGAATTAGGGCCTGCTTCTCATCTCACCCAGATCACAGAATCACAGAATCATTGATGCTGGAAAAGACCTCTGAGATCCCTGAGTCCAGCCTATAACCAACACCATGACATCAACTAAACCATGCCACCAAGTGACACATCCAATCTTTTCTTAAAGACCTCCAGGGATGGTGACTTCACCACCTCCCTGGGTAGTCCATTCCAGTGCCTAATCAGCCTTTCCATGAGGAAGTGCTTCCTGATATCCAACCTAAACCCCTCGTGGCACAGCTTCAGACCATGCCCTCTTGTCCTGTCACTAGCTGCCTGGAAGAAGAGCCTGATCCCCACCTGAGTACAACTTCCTTTTAGGTAGCTGTAGAGAGTGATAATGTCAGATGCCAAGTGGTCAGAAAGTTTCTCTGAGATGATAGAATTACATTTGTGGGAAAACTAATGAAAGGCAAGGACTACATTTGCAGAAAGAGAAACACAACAGGTTTAGTGGTCATTGCTCTGGTCAGGCAAAACCCCCTGCCCAAAGAGCAAGGGAGAGATGTAGGCAATTAGTTAAAGTATTATGGAAAATTTATCAGGTTCTACACTGACATACACAGTAGGTAAATAGAATTCTAATGGAAAACAATACCAGACCTTGTGTGATAAGAAGTCCAGTTTTCTTCTGTGTTTGATCCCACCTCATGTATTTACTTAAACATACATCCTTGAATTGCAGACTGGAGCATGTGGACTCTCCCTTTTGCATGATGTCACAACCTGCTAACACAGTGGTGCTTTGGCCATCTAGATAGGATGAGCCATAGTGATTAACATCATGTATTATTTCTTGGCTCTGTTTGTTCTTAAACTGATGACTTTATATATCCATATCATTGCTTTTGGCATTGGCTCCACATCAGGCTATGACCCGAGGCCTCCTGGGTGTAAATAAGAGCAGCATGCATTGCTGAGGCTCGGTAGCAAATATTACACTTTATAGCTCAGTTTTTAGCTTAAGTGATACATTATCAGAGATACAAATGTAAAAATTGCAAAAGAAAATGGAAATATATGTGTGCAATGTTCTCCTTAATTGCAGAGATCTAATATCTAAACATGTCTTTATTTTTATAGGTATGAGCCTAGGGAGAATTTTATTTCTGGATAATACTTGCTGCTAGTGAGTTTGTGTCTGATGAAAACAGATTCTTCACAACCATCTCACAATTGAAATGCTGCTGGTCTATTGTCTACACAGAGTGGTGACATTAAACCCCACATCCAGCTATTTCCTCCCTTTGAGTTTAAAAACTGGGGCTGTAAATGCTAAATAATGAACATCAACATTTGTGTTCGTGTGTGTGTGTGTTTGAAATCGTGGCTGCAAGGTTGCAAGGCTGGTAATGAAACTGCTATTGAAGAAGAGGTCACAGTCTAAGGATTTTCTCCAGGCTTGCCCTGATGCCCTTACCTTAAGAGTATTGAGGGAATCTGAGTCTGGACCATCAGAACATTATTTCCATTAGTTAAAATACACAGAAACACCTTAATCAATTATCCTAATCTAAACTGCCATGTGAATGTAAGGCAGACACAAAGTCCAGTGCTGCTCATATCCAGGCACTGGTCCAGTTCCAGACCTAACACTTATCCTCAAATTTATCCAGCATTTGAGTAAAATAAGCCAGCATAGAATGGTCAAAATGAGGACAAGGTTTGGGAACTGTTTCTGTGAATCTGAACTTAGTATCACATTTGTAACCAAGCGAAAGCTACCCACACTTGCCCCTCATGTTTGGTGCTCTTTAAATTAGGGTGAGAGCTGCCAGCGTATTAGAGGTCACAAAGAATCTGCCCCACCGACTTGGATCCAAGGGATATAGCACCTAATGTGTAAATGGGAGTTTTGCAACAGCAGCTGGTCTAAGATCAGCTTCATTCTGGATCTGTGCAACACTAGAGGGGTGGGGGCAAAATCTTGCCCTAACCCCAGCAGCAGCAGGGCTGGGGGGTCTCACCTGTATTCTTGGTGAGAACAAGACTACCAAGCAACGTGCAGGTGCCTGTAGTGCATAATTCCTTTTTGTTCAAGCAAACTCTGGAAAAGCGAAGCTTCCTGTCTGTGATCTTGAGTTTCTCCCACTGCTGGGAATGTTTGTGATCTGTAGGAGATGTGTAATATGAACCCACCAGAATGTAGTCAGGAAGCAGAAGGAATTCCATGGCTCGAAGTCTACAGCAAGGTCTTTAATCTGTTCTCGAGTCACTTGAAGCTCTCTCTTTTTCCTCTTCATACGCCTTTTTTTGTTATCTTCTTAAACATGAACCAGCCTGTCAAAGACATACATGAATGTTACCTGATATCTCAGTGTGAATTTTTTTTGAGGTTTTATTGCAAAAAAAGCAAAACTGAGAGAGTTGAAGCCACTTACTGTACATGTGCATGCAACGGCTTGCACACAGCCACACTAACTTATGGTAGAGAGCAACGTGGCTGTAGCAGCTCTTTGCTCCAGATGCTAATGATTTGAGATTCCAGGATCAAAGAATCAGGTTCACTTATTCAACTTCATGCAGCCCATGGGGTTGAGCAGGTAAAATAATCAAAACAGTTTTTCATGAGTATACAGGTTTAATGTGACCCTGTAACATTTTGTTGTAGAGAGGGCTACTTTACTGAGTGCATGAGCTAATCTTCATCTTAAATCAAATCTGATTCCCTTGTGTATCCCCGATGCCTCTCCAAGGCTGCAAATCTGTTTCAAAGGTTGTTAGTTTGGAAACACTTTAGGGAGTACAGCCCTGTACTGAACGTTTGACTGCCTGCATTATTTTGGTGGCAATAGACAAAGGGAGAGAAGCTGTCTTTGATTTTTTTCTGTATCTGCTGTATTGCAAGTATTTTTCCATTCAATTAATCCAACTAGGTTTCTAGTATTAATCAGTCACCAAAAATCATAAAGAGTCAGGGGCATGCCAAGGGAAGGAGTGGTATATTTGGCATACATTCTAATGTATCTTTGCAGAGCTCTTACACTGCAGAAGATGCTGCTATTGGTTTTGTTTTGTTTTTTTTCCTAGTAAGTGTTTGTTTACTTATAGCAGTATTGATAAATAAAGTATGTATGCATGTTGTTCTAATTCTCCCTTAATGCCATTTCAATGGGAAGCAAGTGGCTATAGATATTCTGTCTTGGTCTGGTCTCTCAGTCCCTCTCTGTCTTAATGAATGGAGAAATATTTCTTCACTCTCCATAGTGTAGTATGTTCTAAGGATAAATAAATTAAGTTCTTGAGGGCCTTTACATGAACAGGGGCCATATAACCTGCTGTAAGAAATTGCAAAGTAATATTCTTGGCACTTACCTTGGCTATGTAACCCCTTTACAGTTGGCACGTCCTCCAGCTCCAAATGTTAACTGTTTCAGATGTTTTGTTTTACAGGATTGTTTTCATTTCAGCATTCATGGGCTTGATCTCACCAACTGGTTTCACCCCTTTAAATCTGGTTCTTCAAAAATTGAGGAAAATTAAGGACCCAATTGGGAAGGTGAATTGGAAAGGAAAGAAAGGTATCAGACATGTTAAGGATTCTTTCTTTGTTACTATCATTTAATTATGGTCAGTAGAATGAAGGTATCTGGAAGTTCAAGTTATTTTATCACAAAGCTAGAAAATCCTTAGAGCTACAGATAAAACAAAACAAAACCAACAAGAAACAAACAAAAAACAAAAACCCAAATTCACATCTGAAAACTTCATTTTACTCTTGGGACTAGACTGGAATTAGCTTTTCTTGATGACACATTTCTGTATGTTACTCAGCAGCCAGAATGTGATCAAGACAAGCAAGATGCAGTTTTATCACACAGAGGAAGAGACAGAGATGGTTGTCATAAACACAGTGAAGTTGGCTTTTCTGTCAATAGTTTTCAGGAAAGTTGGACAAGGTGAAGAAACATGGCAAAAAAAGTGTTAATACCTAAATGTTATCACTTTCCTGGCCATTCTTGTACTCCCATATTGCAGAAAGCAGCTTCTCATTGATAGATCCCAGACACAGCCCAATGTTTTTTTCATTAGGCTTTTCTGTTGCCATTATTCAGCTTGGTAAAGTTGAAGACACTGTTAAAATGAACTTGCCAGAGGAAAATTGTTCTGATGCATTCATTTGTACCCTGTGGTGACATCAGACAGCCTCACGGGTACTCAGGGAGCCCAGACACAATTTGAAAGGAGATGAGGAAACAAAATTCAATTTTTCTTCTGCTGAAATGTAAGAAGTTTTGGGGAAACATAGATGGTTCAGAGACACTTGCCTTCCTTCAGGCATGCCATCAGCCATTGTAAAAGCCCCAAAAGAAAACTCACCAAAATGACAGCTTTTTTTTTTTTTTTTGCTGCTGCAGGGATTAATTGGGCTGTTCCTGGGGGAGTATTTTTAACGTCCTTGCAATGCCAGGCTAGAGAGAAGCCTGAAACCATTGTGTAATGATAGCCATTCCAAATCCTCAAATGTGGGAAGTATCTTTGTTGTCTATCACCATGCAATAGTCACCTTTCAGGACACTCACACAGAAATTCTGTAACAGCCAAACAAAGGAAGCCACAATATGATGGAGCTTGTCAGTGACTAATCTGATATCTACACGCATGCATGTTCTGTGTATCCTTGTGTTAAATCATTCTGAGTAAGTGTTTGGCTATTAAATGAACCCATATATGAACACAATATGTAGACCAGTATCAGTTTTCTCACCCCTGCATCCTTCGTTACATCTTCAAGTTATGATCCTACCACTTCAGAGCTCAGTGATTGTTATGAATAGATCTGGGTAATGTATTAAGTAATTTTGGTTTGTTTTGAGGTTCTGTGTTGAACTCTACTACATGTCATACCACACACACTGAGTTAAATTCAGGTTAGAGCTGTCAGTGAGCTATTTTACCAGTGGTTCTAACTCTAACCAAACACAATCCCTGTGTCTGTACTTAGAAAACTTTACAGACTTGCTGCCATTTGCTTAATAAGGTCAGAAGAGAAAGCTAAGCTCCAAAGGAAGCAGTGGTTCTTATGGTTAGGAAAAATCAAACCAACAACAGAAAGTGTGAAACTGTCTGCTAGGGAAAGCACAGGGCTGAGGGCAGCAGGGACCTCTGGGCATGCAGGTTGCTGTTCACGAGAGATGTGCTTAAAATCCTTTTCCCATGCCATCGAACCCTGTGAAGTTTTGAAAAGCCTCACTATTTTGTCTTTGTGGAGACGTCTTGAGGGAGAAGGATCTACAGTAGCTTGGTCATTAGGTCATTAGGAGACCAAAGATGCAAGTCTTTTATTCCTTGAAGACCACATTTGAGGCCACACTAACTGATGTGTATCTCTTTCACGTGCCTAGGGAAGAATAGAGCTCATGAAAACATTTCATGGTTTTGACAAATGTTCACTGATAGATTAAATATTTCTTCTTTTGCCAAAAATTCATGAGCCACTTTTTCCCTTGGCTCTGCCAGTTCTTTTATTTCTTTCTGCTTTCATCCCCAAACCTCCTACCCTTTTTCTGTCTTGTCTATTTTGATTCAATCCATGCCCTGAATGACTTCTGTCTTGCTATGTGCTTGCACAGCGTCTATCACAACGGGTTTCAATCTGTTAGCACCTAGAGGCATTAACATAATGCAGGTAATAAGGTCTAAATTTAACTTGCTCACAACTATTTTACCCACTCTAATATGCATCATGCTCTTCAACTGACAGGCTCGAATTGCATATAATAGCTGCCTGGCTACAGTACACAGACGAAGAAGTTGATAGAAAGCATTTACCTCAATAAAAAGAATATTTTTGTCTTCCAGAACTCTCAGTTTCATTTTTCCCCATTGCTTTCAGAAGCTTCATGTCAAGATAGATTTTCCTCCCACTGTGATACCATTAAATCTCATGGCTGGCATAAAATATGCTTTATGACTTATTAAAGAATGTTACAGTAGCTGAATTGGGCAATCATTAAATAAATATTACTAAATAGTTTATAAAAAGAAAACCTAAGTGCTTGCCATTTTTACTTATTCTCCCTAGGAAGGATGATTTTATAGTTTTTCTTCCTTTATCTATTTTTATGATCTGGAATGAACTCTACAAACTTCATGGCTCATCCAAATACCTGTAAGAGGTTTAATTGGTGAAGATCCTTTGAACAAGAAATAACTCACCATCACATTCCTGAATTTCTGGTTTAGTTTCATGAGCCTCCCAAACTAAAAACTCCAGAAATTTGGGTTTAAGTCCTTTGGTCTATAATTCTTTGCTTTTACAAGTGTTAATCATAGAGGTTACTATTAGCAATGAGATTATGTTTAGGAAATGGGAAAGGAGGAATTAAATTCAAAAAGTATAAAAAGACTCAATCATAGCTAACAATTCTTAAGAGCTCATTAGGGCTCTACACTGTGCCTTTGGTTCTTGGCAAAAACTTTTCTTCTCGCTCAATATCCATTGTGCACTGTCTGCAGCGATTCCCAAGGAAGTCCTTCCATGAACAGGAGCATGAACTGGGAGAGACATTGCTGCCAAATTTCCAGAAAATTCATGATGTTAACTTCTTTAACTTCAGCTTCAGCCAGCTGAAAATACAAAACACAGCACCCAACTCCCTTCCAAAGGCAATGGCAGGTTTCTGAAAGACAGCATTAATTAAACTTTTAGAAGTATCCTACGCTCTCTCTCATGACCATGGAGATGGCTCATACTGGTTTAAGCTGAATCATAACTTGAACAACCAGTTTAGGAGGAACTTCAATCATATGTCCACAGAAACCTGTGCTGGAGAGTTCTGCTTTCCAGTTTTTTTATAGTACGTGGGACTGAATCATAAAATAATGGGGTTGGAGGGCTCTCTGAAGATCATTTAGTCCAACACTCCTGTTAGAGCATCCATCTTCACAAGCACAGTTTGCACTGTGCAGTTGCCTGTTCTATCTAGTGAGTCTCATGTTGCTTGGGAATAACGTGTAACAGCTTAGAAGCTCCTTGCTGAACTGAATAAAGACCAAAAGAACTTCTTACAGTCCTGTTGTATCTTCCCAAAGATCAAGGCAAAGCACAAGAACACCTACAGTCAGTTTGGTTTCGAGCTGTTGGCAGCAGCTCAGTGATGACTAGCACTGAACTGAGCATTTATTCAGCAATATGGGTACAGCTGTGTACTGATGAAGGAAGAGCAAATTCACTTCAAAATTACATTCTTAGGCCAGGCAGCCAGTTTTTGTGTGCACCAATGTCATTTTGTCTGTCACAATTGGATTAGACCACTGCTGCTGACATCTGAAACCAGAGGTACTCTCAGCAAAATTCACAGATCAATGTCACACAGGCCACTAACAACCATCATGCTGGTTTAGCATTTCCCAGGCAGAGGCCACAGCTGCTTGCTCAATACCAGGGCATTACTGACCCAAATATCACCATAGTTACCCAAAGATGTACAGAAAGCAGGTCCATATTGTGATTTCTCCCTATTATGATTTTTTCCTCATCTCATGTTTATTTCTTTATTAACTTTTCTTCTTTCTAAATGTCTCCTGGCTGTGTGCTCCGTTTGGCAGCTGCCAGTATCTTTGCTAGCCTCATTTGTTCTTTGGTTAAATCAAACTATGGGCCCTGATATAAGGTCTTGACCTTTTTCAAAATTAAAAAATATGAAGACTTGGTCCAAACCCTTGGTGCATTGCTTCTCTTGTCCATTTCTAATGTAACTGAATCTGTCCTGGCTCTTGTCCATTCAATTCTTTTCTGTTTCAATAGACTCAAAAATAGCTCCTGCATATTTAATTACGCTTCACTTCACTCTGTTCTTTCTAGTCCATTCAGTCTCTAGTACACTGCTTTGTCTGCTGACAGACTTTCCATTTAGGCTGGTTGATGTTCAACCTATTATACCTCCAGCCCATATAGACTGAAAGAGGTTGTTATCTCATGAGACTAAAGTATTGTTGACCAAAAATTAGGTCAACAATGTCATACGAGCGCCTTACTGTTCATGATATAATTGATCATTAAGAGCCAGGAAAGTATAACAGCAGACAGTGAAGTAAAGACACAATCATAAGGACATTTCTCTTTTCTCTTTCAAGAAGCTATAATTTATCTCTGTTCTATTTTGATCTCTTTGGGACTTATAGCCTGAGCAGGTGTGGTGGAAAGTCCAAATTATACCTAAAATACATATCCAAGACATGTCCTAACACCTACCTGAATACCCACCTTGCCGCCCTGCTCCCCCTTTCTCCTTCCCAGGTAGAAGAAGCAGGAAAGCAGACCAAAGCCTTGGCGCCTCTCAGTCTACCACAGAGACACCATATTTGGTCTTACTCTGCACCCTGCTTTGTTTCTGGTAAACACAGGTCATGTGCTGGGCATGTGCATTTCCCTTTTTTGGTGAAATAACTTAGGACTGGTTCCAGAGGTGTTTTTACCTGTTGCTATTGGTCGAAAACACTCAGTCAAAATGCTTAAAACCCTGGCCAACTTGTTTGTTCACTGCTGCTGCTGCTTTGTTTTGTCCGTTACCTGCTTGCATTGCTTCACACCGTGCCTAGCTGGGGACTTGCCTCCCCCATGAATGGTAGACCTGACCCTGCCTATCTTCCACACTGAGCCAAGGGACTGAAATGGCTTGCCCTGCGCTGGGATACAGCTGCCTGCCTGAGCTCAGCCCAGCCTGAGTCCATTGACTCTGGCCGAGTCTAGGTGATGACCTAGCAATGGCTTAGTGACGACTTGCGACACTGGGACCTGGCAGACTCCCTTGCTATACACAGCACCTGATTGGACTGCTCCAGCCCCTAAACCTGGATCCTGCTTCACCCAGGTGGCTGACTGCTCCAATGACCACCTGAGAGCCATGGAGGAGTTGCCTTGCATCTGTGGATCTTCTCAGGCACCATGCTCCATTGGAGCTATGCTAGCAGCAAAACCCCACCATCACCACATGGAAGGCTGCCACCTGGCTGGGACTATATTTTTTCCTTGTGATAAAAGAAAAATCAAGGAGTGCTGGTAAAAGGCCTTACAGACCAGGTGCACACTTTTGAGGATGTCTGTAGCAAACCATAAAATACCAAACTTTGTGGGAATGTTTGCTTATAGTAGTCAGTTGATAATATGCAAACCTAAACAACTACTGTGGAAGTGTCTGCAGCTACTAGTTGGAGATCTGTGATATGTAACCAGGCCTGCAGGGACTAAGGAAAGCAGGAAGGAGATAAAGAAGAAGCAGAGATATCCTGACATCAGCCATAAAGAGGGGCCTGCTGACCAAAGATGGGAAAAAACCCTGTGAGGGGTGATCAAGACCACCAGGGAGGGTTGGAACTGGGGTGGAGAATGGGAAAATACCTGTGTTAATGAGCTACAAGAAATAATTGTAATAGTCTTACCTCTTATTATGAATATGCATGCTCTTATAACATAAACTGTGGCTTGTGCCAGCCTGGGGTACGCAGGATTGATGGAGCGATCCTGCCTGCACCCAGCGCTGCAATAAAATATATCTACTTCATAACTCTGCGTGAGTTTTGGGGTTCATTTCACAAGTCACTCATTTATGCTTCTACATACATTTTTTGATTATAAATATTGAGACTCTGACCAGTGAGTAAACTAACTCTTCTTTTCTAAAGTTTGCTTAACCTTTAAGCGGCAGTTTATGCTACAAGATTCTCCAGTTGTTTAAATTTGCTACAACCTATCCTAAAATCATATAAATCAATATATATAAAATCATAGAATGGTATAGTTGGAAGAGACCTCAAGGATCATCTAGTTCCAACCCCCTGCCATAGGCAGGGACACCTCCCACTAGTACAGGTCACTCAAGGTCTCGTCCAGCCTGGCCTTGAACACCTCCAGGGAGGAAGCAGCCACAACCTCCCTGGGCAACCTATTCCACTGCCTCAACACCCTCACTGTACAGAACTTCCTCCTAACATCCAGTTTAAATCTCCCCTCTGCCAGTGTAAACCCATTGCCCCTTGTCTTGTCATTACAAGACCTTGTAAACAGTCCCTCCCCAGCCTTCCTGTAGGCCCCCTTCAGATATTGGAAGGCTACTGTAAGGTCTCCTCGAAGCCTTCTCTTCTCCAGGCTGAAGAGCCCCAACTCTTGTAGCCTGTCCTCATAGCAGAGCTGCTCCAGCCCTCTGATCATCTTTATCTATCTATCTATCTATCTATCTATCTATCTATCTATCTACCTATCTATCTACATATATATATATATACACACACATTCTGCAAAGAGAATTTTACCAACTGCATAATAGAATCTCTGTGTTAATTGTAAGTAAGTTTAGGGAAGTTTTCTTTATATATATTTAATAAAATACTTAATAATTTTATATTGGCCTCATTACAACTCATAACCCAGATTCAAAGCCCTCAGCCCCAAACAGCAAGGAAAAAAAAATAATTGTAATAATACAAAAGTAATAATAAAATAGTGCATGTGTTTAAATACTTGCACTAGAAAGGAAACAACACAGAATGTGTCACTAAATCTGTGATGAAGGAATTACAGGCCTTTCAAAGTAATTATTAAACTCAGTTTCAGAGGGATGTTGGTGCATAAATCTGCTCAGTTTTCTTCTCTGGAGGGCCCTAATCCAGAAACCCACTGAATTCAATGCCATTTTTCTCACTTCAAATAAAAACCCTAAAAAGCAGCTGGAGCTTTGTATGTGTTAAGGTTACCACCATGATAACTTGGCTTGTTATAGTACTAGTGCCTACTGTCAACATATTCATAATCCAAGTAAAGTTGGATTTACTAATTTACTAAAGTAAATCATATGTGAATGCCAAACAAAGGACAGTCCCTGTGTCCAGAACAGGAGCTTACCTTTACTCTATAAATAATCATATGTTTATAAATATATTTAGCTCAGCACATTGGGATGCATGTCAGGGGAATGCTGGCAAATACATGAAGGTGCTGGAGGTGAAGTGAACCCTAATTTAGTTACTTGATTATCCTCTGCAAGGCAAATGCTTTTACATTTCATGGATATGCAGAGTTCACCAGTAACATATAGGATGATGTAGTGTGAAAACAGCACTTCCTCTGTGCCCAGGCTATTTGACCTACCTTTCATTAGCTCCTCATCTCAAATGTAGTTCATCCTTTCTTGCAGCATAAGTATGAATGACATTTGAAACTGCTGAAGGTGCTTATTTCCTCTGAGATGCACTTTTCATTTGTTGCATTAACAGGACAGATGAGTGATAGGACTTCTTTTAATACTATGGGAAAAAGTACAAAACCAGTGTGAGGGGAAGGAAGGAACTGAACTACAGTCAGTTTGATTCTCCCATTGAATGAATTTGTTACTCAGGCAAGGGGAATAATGCAGCAGGCCCCAAGCACTGAGGGAGATGATAGTTGGTAAAATAAAAAGATATGGCAGTAGCTGACTAACCTGTACAAAATAATGGAGTTTTCTCTCACGTCATAATATATTGGTTAAGAACAGGAGAGACTTAAGCATCCTTCAGAGGATGCTATATGGGCTTGGCCTGATGTCTGCTGAATCTACTCAAAGGATGCTCATTGATGTCAGAGGATGCTGAAGCAAGTTTTCAATGTTTTTCTTTTGTTAACTTTGATTTTTAATGTCTTCAATCTATGTGAACATCCCTTACTGATGCTCTATGTATGCAAGTGCTGAGACTGAGAACATTGTATGCTGGCCATGCCCCCAGGCCTGACAGGAGTGCCAATTAGACTTGTAATATGACAATGAAAGAAGAGTGCTAAAGAGACAACACATTTTTTGGAAAAAGTGAGAAAATTAATGACAGAAGATACTCCTTTTTTAGCAAGAGAGATGGAATTTGAAGCACAAAACTGGAAGAAATCACTGCAATCATATCAGCCTTCTCAAGCTGACAAATTCTGCAAAGCCAAGTGTGATATGCACACATATAACAAAAAAAAAAATCTGCTCTTTATTTTGTCCCCTAGGAAAATCTGTGGAAGATCTCCATCCTGAAAAGATAATAATCTTAATTAATTATTCATCTCAATTAATTACTTATCATAGGAAGTATTACCCAGAGTACCCACGTAGCTAAAATCATTGAAGTAAGCCTGTGACTTATATTTTACCCATCTTTGACATTCCAAAGGTTAGGTCCTATTCTAAATATTCCATAGGGGCTCCAAAGAAAGACAAAGAGAAAAAGATCAACTTTCAGAGAGCTGTTCATGCTGCCTGTCTTAGACTGTGCCATGAGACTGGCTACCCTGGTGCTGCTGTTGCTCTACCATGTCCCTGGATGTCCTCTCAAACCTGTGCCTCTGTGTACCCTGCAAGGCAATCTCTAAGTGCACAGGTTTGCAACCTGCCTGGAGCACTGTCTGGGCAGTTCTCAACTACTCTGCACTGACAGGGCTCCAGTGGCTGCCCAATGTCACCAGGAATAGCTGAGCTGCCCTAAGGCCTATGACTTCTGCACTGGAAAGCTCCACAATAGTTTTCCCATTTCTTGTAAAGTGTGGATGCTCTCATCCCTTCCACAGTTCTATCCTTATTTTACCCACAGATGCTAACTGTTCTCTATGGGATTTACATGCACAGAGCATCACACAGCTCAGAAGTGCTCTCCAAATCAAGGCCTAGACCTTGGCCGGCACAGGCCCTGGCAAATTGCCTTTCTCACCTGCATTTCCCTGGGGACAGAGGCAAACAGTATTTGTTCTCCTGCCGAGGATCACAGCGATGTGCTGATGGACACAGAAATGAAAGAGGCAAAGACAGGGTGTGAGTGTTAGAATGGAGTAAAAGTGAGCTGCCTGGGAATAAATCACAGAATTAACCAGCTTGGAAGATTATTTACAAGGTCGTGCAATGACAGGACGAGGGGCAATGGGTTTAAACTGGCAGAGGGGAGATTTAACATGGACGTTAGGAGGAAGTTCTTTGCAGTAAGGGTGGTGAGACACTGGAACAGGTTGCCCAGGGAGGTTGTGGCTGTTCCCTCCCTGGAGGTGTTCAAGGCCAGGTTGGACGAGGCCTTGAGTGACCTGTTCTAGTGGGAGGTGTCCCTGCCTATGGCAGGGGGTTGGAACTAGATGATCTTTGAGGTCTCTTCCAACCTTACCATTCTATGATTCTATATTTCACTACTATTGGAGGAATTTTTGACTAGACTCTGATTTTTGATGTAGTTTAGGTGTGTTTTGAAGAGGAGGAAGGCACAAGAGTGATGAAATGATACATCTTGACACTGCAGATAGGAGGAAGATCATGCTGGCAGGAGAATCCAGTACACTGGGAGGCACAAGCAGCATATTGTACCTCCTGTTCTCTGTTCCATGTGCAGACTGTCCTACATTAGGCTTTGGACTCCATGAGGAGAAATTCTTCAAATGACATTCACTGCAATGCCTCCAAAACATTGCCTGATGTCAGAAACAGCTAAGGAGTTAATTCTGTGCTGTAAAAATGTTATTTGGAAACTGCTACTTTTCAGTAATTGCCTTCTTTTGATATAGTGAATATATTCTACCAAATCAGAATCCACTTTCATACTTAAAACAAAACTGAGAACAAAGACTGCCTGTGTGAAACCTAGCCACTTTAAACACAGCTGCAGGTGCCTGCACAATGTACACTTCTGAAAGGAAATCACTGAAGTTGGAAAAATAAAATCACCATTGAACTATTATGTACAATGAAAATTCCTGGGTAAAGATATATTCTCATTCCATTTCATAGTGCAGCATATCTGTCCCTGGGGTGAAAGTCACAGTTGGTTATGAAAACATCATAACAAACTACCTAAGAAGTGCTGTATGCACCTCACAGCTCTCTACTGGAAGAGATTTGGAGCTCTTAAGTGTGGATCTGATAGAAACAGGAAGAAATTGATCTTTTCTGTGATTCAAAACATTTGTATTTTTTAAAAAAATATTTAAAAAAAAAACATTTTCATAAGGAATAGCTGAAGACCTTTGCATTTCCTTAGAGCTCAACATTTCCTCATGTGCTTCAAGATCAAATAGAATAGGAAGCTTCCAGCCTGGTAGAAAGACATGCGTTTTTATGCACCAGAGTTCTTTTTATTTGGCTCCCTTTCCTAACCCCTTCCTTGGCAAAAGTTGGCTGGGCTCATAAACATTTCCCTGTGGGAGAAGACTTTGTGAGGAAAACCTCAGCTCATCTGCAATGCTGTATGCTGTATGCAAGTAATGAATAAGGATTCTTCCAGTCACCAGAATATTCTGTGACTTCGGAAGCACATGTAAGTGGATTTTATTCTTACTGCTGTACTGCACCAAGGGCACAGAATGTCACTGCATCTGATCTGAGGGAGGTAATGTAAGATATGCTAACTTTTGGGTTTTGGTTCCCTGATCATTTCATTAGTGGCAATTGTAGAAATACCTCTGAATGGAAGGGAGGAAAACAGCAGAAGTATAATTTAAAACTCAAACATTTGGCCTGCTCATACCTTGTTACTGGAATACTCAGATAGTGGGAGGGGAAAGAAAGTGCATTGTAATAGTATTTCTTTATTTAGGTGCCAACTGCCCTTGAGGGTAATTCAGGTCTCTGTGGGTGCAGGAAATGGAGCTATCTCTGAAATCCAAGAAGAAAAACATTCTCAATGGAGCCAAAGTTGGCATTTAGTCTCTTGGTGCACTGCCAAAGCTTAGGTAAGGCTGAAATTTGATGCACGTTCCGTTGCTGAATTAAAGAAAATTGCTTTCTAATAATTTGGTGAAAAGCACTGCTATAGTTTAGATGTG
Organism: Ramphastos sulfuratus; assembly: GCA_013399055.1. Lineage (NCBI taxonomy): Eukaryota > Metazoa > Chordata > Aves > Piciformes > Ramphastidae > Ramphastos > Ramphastos sulfuratus. The sequence continues at coordinate 52,545 of WBNM01042543.1, read as the reverse complement.
TTGACATTAAATAGCTTTTGATTTCTGATTTGTTCCATAGTGCTAAGATGGTGCTGGAGGCAATTAGCTGCATTTGGAAGGAGGGGAGTGATTGATTGTTCTGCTTACTCTCAGCTGCTTTGTGGGTTTAACTTTTATCTACAGTTTAAAACCAAAAGGTTCTTTCCTTTTTTTTGAAAATCTAGTTTACAATCTGTTGACAAAAAGGCCTCCCATCTGAATAGGTCTTATGCTTTTGTTTATCTGGATTAAAAATTATGATTGTATTTGAAGAAAGATAATATTTTCCTGATTATTTCTTCCTGGGGAAAAAAAAAAAAAAAAGCTTCATGGTGTAATTTTTGTTTACACTCAAGGATTTAGAGCCTTTCATAATTTAGAAATTTCTTGACTCCAGCTCTAATAAACAGCAATAGATCAGTATTTACTTGATTTGGTTTTTAAATCATTATAGGGTTTAAACTTGCAGCTGGAAGTCAGTGAGTCTCTGTGCTTAGATTTGAATGAGCAGAGACAGACTCCTTTTGGATCTGCTTAGGCATATTTTCAAGAGCAATCAAGCCAGTGAAGGGCAGTTTTCTTGTAACAAATTACTTTTATTTGAAAAGCAACTTTTCCTGATCTTCATCAGGATGTGAGTGGTGCTGAGGGCCCTTGGTTCCAAGTCCTGCAGTGTGATTGTTGCAGCTCTTGCTGACCTACGCTGCAAACATTTCTACTTCCATCAGTTCTTCACAGTTCATCCAGGGAAGAAGGGGTTCTTCACTGAGAGAGTCATTCACCCACTGGAATGGGCTGCCCAGGGAGGTGATGGAGTCACCGTCCCTGGAGGTGTTCAAGGCACGTTTGGACGTGGCACTTGGTGCCATGGTCTAGTCTCGAGGTCTGTGGTAATGGGTTGGACTTGATGATCTTTGAGGTCTCTTCCAACCTTGCTGATACTGTGTGTGTGTAATTACAGGTAGCACAATTAGCCTTCTCTTGAGACAAACTTTTACCAGATCTAAGCACCTTTTTGGAGTTCAGACTATTTATTCAAACTCCAGCTGCTGTTCTGCACAAGCAATCTCTGGATGAAAAATGCCCACCGGGTCTTGGGGGTGATCTCCACAACAAACTATGCCTACAGCCAAAATCCATCAGGGATTAAAAAGGGGAGAGCAGAAAGACAACTAGATTTACAAACCTGTAAGTAGGAAATACTGCTGTAAACGTTGTGCAGGCTTACCTAGGGACCACAAGCAAACTTCAGGTCTCTGTTGAGCCTTGTTCAGTGGTTACAGCTCCTGAATAGAGAACAGACTGCTAAAGTGCTGCAGATGGGCAAGAAGGAGACACGGATGGGTTCAGAGCCTTGCTTCCCAGCCTTGCTTCCCAGTCCTTGTGCAGTCTGGCAAATTGCTGCATACAGAAGAGAGGTCAGTTGGTGTACAGAAAAAGAGATACGAAATCAGAGGGAAAAGAAGTTGAGGTGTCACTTGATCTCTGATTATCTCAGTGTAGATTGTAAAAGTGCCATCTGCACTACCCAGATTACACCTAGAGAGAATAAGAGAGGTTGTGGAGTCTCCCTCTCTGGAGATATTCACAACCTGCCTGGATGCATTTCTATGTAATCTGGTATAGAAGATCCTGCTCTGGCAGAGGGGTTGGACTGGATGATCTTCTGAGATCCCTTCCAGCTCCTGACATTCTGTAATTCTCTGATTCTGTGAAACATTTGGATGGCATCTGGGTTACCTGCAGTTTACTGCCATTCACAATGTCCAACTATTAGTTCTTATGTTCCATCCTCAATCTTAGCTTATAAAGAGGATACACCAAGAAATTATGCAAAGAGGGTGAGACATGCACAGACAGGGCAGACAAAGAGGGAGAGGAATCAGAGATGTAAAGGCCAGGCCAGGATTCTGTGTCTTATTGTGCATTGTGCATATTTATGAAGCATAGATGGGAAAAGCCCACAGAGAAAATACAGCTCACAAATCATACCTTTCAGCATGCCACAGAGTTTGTTAAAGTTCACTCATGTCTTCCGTGCATGTACTCCATTAATCATTCTTGCTTCTGAGAACAAGGGTAAACTTGTATTCCCAATCTCCATTAAGATCATGCCCATTTCATCTCGTGGTTGTATGTCCTTGGAGGCAGCCTGCCTCAACCTTCCTTCTCATAAAAATGAACTGAAGTGCCACTGCTTTCTTAATGACACATGTCAGCATTAGAGTGACATACAAACATCAGTTTCTTGATGTAAGGTTTCTCCTTAGAGATGTGTCCTCTGCCTCCACTACAAGTGTTGAAGGACAGGTTTTTTTTTTCCTTTGGTCTCAAAATTCTTAGGTAAGAAACACTTGACTTGGCATTAGATGATTCAAATATTTTCCCCCTCTACACTTTGACTTATTGAATGTTCATACTCCTGTGCAACAAACAGCAGATCTGATGCTGCATTTAAGAAATGCTAATTTTACCCTGATGCATATTTGCTGGCTCCTGTGATGCTCTTATTGACTGCAGAAGTACCAGTGAGGTCAGACTCATACTCATGAAGTTGAGTCAAAGCTGCAAGACACATTTGAAAAATGCAATAGAATAAAGCAGCTATTCACTGGCATGTGCTAGTGCAGCTGAGTGCTGCTGAGATCTCTTTGCACTCTGTTCTTCTGTAGCATATGTACTATAACTGAAAGGCAGAATAGTGTGAATTCAAAATTACTTGTTTTCCCCCATCATTTTCTATCCACAAAAACCTGAGATTTTTCAAATACAATCTAATTAAGTCTAACTCTATCACTGGTTTCAAGAGATTTGCTGTGTGGATGTGAAAGTACTGTAGCTCTGCTCACTGTCATAAGGAAGCAGAGCTGCAGCATTAGTGCTAACCTCATGAAAAGTGGTTTTCCTGCATTAGTTTGCTACTCCTGGCATACTTTAACTGTTCTCTCAGAAAGAATTCACAACTAGACCTGATCTTCCCACTGGCACAGTTTTTTTGGGATGTGGGACATTATTCCTGTGCTGTTGGCTGAACAAAAAGATTAGCTTCTGCTCTAGGTAGCAGTGGAATTAATCTCTTCAGTAATAAATGTTTTGCCTGTAATATTTGGGTGCTCTAGGTTCAAAAATCACTGAAAACCAAATGGAGGTTTAGCCATTGTAAAGGTAATTAAAACAAATCTTGAGAGAGATTGAACACATTCATTTTCTGTGCTATCTGGGACATGCCCTTTCCTTTATAAGCCATATGATTTTCATCATGGCTTTCTCTATTTAACTGTCTCTACTTTTTCTTGCTATCATCTGCATTGTACTGGTATTTATGGTTATAGAAGTTTATAGTCAAGGCTTTCCCAATTCTACAGTCACATATGAAAGCCCTGAGAGAATAGGGATGGAACACAAGAATATAATGCCTCCTGATGGAGCTGTAGCTGCTTTTTCAGTCTTTCTGCATAACATCTTTAATACAGAAGGCAAATATCTCATAATCCAGTCAAATGTTTTTCATTCTTCAAATGCATACCTGATATGTGCTAGATCTCAGCATGAGCAGGGAAACACTCTTGCCTTTAACATTCCTTCTTCATTCTGCTGTATTGATTCGATGGTAAGTTGCATAGCATTACCTGCAATTATTTGTCATTTTGCTCTTTAAAAAAATCATCTCAAGTCATGGCATGGGCTGCAAATGAGATGTTCACTAGGATGGAAATGTAGTATCTGAGTTACACAAGTTTGTGCTGAAGGGAATTTGACTTGCATATTTACAATAACGTTCTCAAAAATTCTGGGGTGGTTTGGTGTTTGAGTTTTTGGGTTTTTTTGTGGTTTTTTGTTTGTTTGTTTGTTTTTTGGTTTATTTTTTAGGAGCTGGAAGCACTGGAGATTTTATATGAAGAGAGAATTACATCATGAAGGACTGGTTAAGAAATCAGAAACAGCTCAGTAAAATGCTTGGTAAAATTTAATCCTAACAATGTGAAAATCTGAAAAATAAAGGAGGAGAAACTGGGGGGAAAAAAAGAGATTGCAAAACTGTTTGGAGGAAGTATAATAAGAGGGGTATGTCAGGTCATAATTCTAACTGGTGATTACTCTCCCAAAAGTAAATGTTTTCAGCTTTAAGATAATGGTCTTATTTTGATTCAAAGTTAAATATAAGAATCATTATAAATTCTACTGCTAACCAAGCCATTAGCAAAGCCACTGCTAATTTCTGGGTATGTAGCCTTGCCTGCAGCAGAAACTTCCTCTCCTTTGAGTTCTTGACTTGGGCTCCTTAGTTGTTTCCTGGGCAGAACCAGGAGGGTTCCCATCCCTAATTGCTATTAGACAATGCAGCACAACATCTGACTTTGTAAAAGTAATGTGTGTTAACATCAGTTCATAAATCAAATCAATCACCCACAAACAACAAATATGCAATATCAATGAGAATATTGAAGTATATACAAGTCAGAATGTAAAATGCCACTTATGAGAGGCTAAAGCAGATTTCACAACGTTTTCACCTGACCACCTAGGATGATGCATGAGCAGAATTACACTGAACTCTACAGGGGAACTCTACAGCAGTGCACCCCACCTGCAGCAGGGAGGGATGTGACTTCAGGGACTCCTCCACTGGTCAATCACGACAAAAAGGACTTAATTTGACATTGTGTTGATACTTCTCTTTTATTATTTTAAGAATCACTATAATCTTAGGAAATGGCTTTCTAATTATTAGTAATCAGGCTTAACTGAAATGCAAACATTTTGACACACTACCTTCAAGAGACTATTAAAAGTGGAACTGATCACTTACCATTGTTCAAATAGAATTTCAGTCAGTGTGAAATGAGCTGACTTAATAGCAGGTATCAATTCTTGTCTCCCACACATTCCCCCATCTGCAAAAGTTTTCTGCAACAAATGGTAAAAATACCTTCAGTTAAGCCATTGTTGTTTTTCTTTTTGCTGTACACCATCAAAATCAATAGTGCTGATTCTTGCCAAAAGCTCACAGCACTACTTTCTTTGATCATCTGCATTTCAATGTGATTCCAGAGCTTAATCACTAATATGAAGACCCTGTTTCTGAGTTCCTTACTAGCCTTGGAGTTATACATGCAATTCCTTCTCATTATTTTAACTCCCAAATAAGTCCCAGCCTTGACTGATTTAGCTCTGCACTCTATCTATTAATAAAGAGCAACAGATCCTTCCTGTATACTTCAGTGACAAGATCTGACAACACATAACATCTCATGGGATACAAACAGTTGCCCCTCACTCAGTTTACCCACTGATACAGATGGAGGTATGCTGTCCCTCTAGGGATAAAATATGGGTGTATGGTTTCTCTAGTAGGGTGTTAAAACTTGTGCAAAGCCCCAGTTTTAGCCCTTTTGGTGCTGAAGCTGTGCTCCCCAAATGGGCACGTTGTAGGCTGTAGGGTAAACATCCCACTGCTGCCACATTCCAGTGGTCAGTCTCAAGCTGCTACCATGCCTGCAGTCACAGGAGATCAGCTTTTAAGCTTCGAGAGATCTTGGCTCCTTCACTGAGTGCCATCTGCACCTCGTTTTTTGCAGTCAGGTACACATCTGCTAGAAATATGATTAAATCCAACTGCTGCTTTGCAGGGGCCTCCACACAGAAAATAAATGGCATTGGTGCATTTTTTAAAAAAGTATCTTTGAGCCCATCCCTGTCCTACACTGTGATCATGCAACATGGGAGGAAAAAGAAAAACTCGTTTCCAGAAAATGTGACAGTAGACTGTTTTTTAATTCAGGAGCAAAGTTCCATCTCAGCAGCAAGAAGCAAGTTTGCAAACTAAGGGAGAGGCCAAACAGGGAAACAGTAGTGACCTCAGTCACAGGTTCTAACAGTAGTTTGTTTCCTCTCTTTGCAATTTTTTTTTTTCCTTGTAGAGGGGAAAAAAAAAAAAAAAAGAAAAGGGGATGAAATTTTGGAAACCATGAGGAAAATAGCTCTGGAGACAGCATCCGGGCAGAAGTGAGTTATGTGATAATTCTGAATGAAGGACAGCAGCAGTACTGATTATATGGCATTGTTTTTCTCTTTGCTCATAGCTTCTAGAAATTTATCTTTGTCTTCCTCTGCAGGGGAAGAATGTGAGCAAGCTGAAATTGGAAAGGAGGATTGGGGATGACCCCTACCAAGCCACACTTGGGCAGCCATGCACAGCTTTGAATGACTCCTGTTAGAGCTCTGATGGCAGCAGCTAGAGCCTCTGCACTTGCTGATGTGGAGTGTCCTTGGCACAGCAGTATTGAGGCAGGTCAAGAACCAGTTGAAAGATTCTTTTTTCTGACTTCATCTAGTAAAGACAGAGCATGTCAGTGCAAGGGCTTTTCCTCAGGGGCAATGTCCTATGGAATTGTAGACAATCATAGAAAATATATCTGAAACAGAGCTCAAGATGTTATCTAGGCCTAAATCCCAGTCTGAGGATCAGCTCTACCCAAACCAGTTCTTAAGCATCTCTGATAACTGAAATTCCAGAGCCTGATGTAGGTTGTAGCATTACGTGATGGGCAGAGCCATACTGAGGGAGAGGATCTTAACAGTTACTTTCATCCAGGGTACAGATATTGTTTAATGGATGTAAAGATTTCTGTGCATATAGGCTTGGGGGTTTCTTCTAGACATTTTAGATTTGGTTTATATATGGTTTGTATGTTGCTACATAAATGTAGCAGGCATGCATGGCATAATGCAGTGTATCAAATTCAGAGAAGGACATGTTGTTTTCCTTTAGTCTTTTTTAGCTCTTCTGATATTGATAACACCTATTAGAGCACAGAGGGGAATAATCATGTTAGTTCTGGCAATTCTGCCACAAGCATGTTTTAAATTGTAAAAGGTCTTGGCAACAATTCACTTACTAGGGACTTTTAAGGAGTAGTGAAGAAATCTGAGTTGAGCTGTGGCCACAAAGAGTATCATTTGACGTAAAATAACAGTGGCTCATAAATACAATCCTTTTCCTCCCCTGCCCTTCTCTTACAATGAAATCAGAAGTTTAGGCTCGAGGTGAGGAGAAAGTTCTTCACCGAGAGAGTCATTCCCCACTGGAATGGGCTGCCCAGGGAGGTGGTGGAGTCACCGTCCCTGGAGGTGTTCAAGGCATGTTTGGACGTGGCACTTGGTGCCATGGTCTAGTCTTGAGGTCTGTGGTAATGGGTTGGACTTGATGATCTTTGAGGTCTCTTCCAACCTTGCTGATACTGTGATACTGTGAAGATTGGAAGGGACAGAAAGATGTCCAAATTTGTCAGTACTAGTCTAGCATCCTTCAGTTCCTAAACATATCCTACTTCAAGTGGTCCCTCCAAGACAGCATATTTTAAGTATTTTTTGAGAAATATTTTTCAAGTACATATACAGACAGTGGTTTTGCCCTACCCATCTGTAGATTTGCACAAGGGATGAATTTGGCCCTGTGATTAAGAGGTTCTAGTGACCTGCAAACATTTCAAGACCAAAAATAAACTTACTTCCTTGAGGCAGTGCATGACCTATCAGGGGATAGAAGTATTCATCTTGTTCTTTGGGCAGCACTTTAGACCATGTGAGTCCCGTGTGACTAGGTTTTGAAAATTAGCTTCCAATGGAAAAGTCTGTTCCTATACAGCATAACAAAGTAAGCCCTCATTTAAGTGATTCTATGAGCTGGTAGCATTAATATATTCTCTATATTCATTCCAGTAATTTCTATACCTTTTAAGTGACAGTCACTGCTTTTCTGCTTGTGACAATTCACTGGAAACCCACCTTGTGGAAATATTTTTGTGCCAAATGAGGCATCATAAAAGGCTGCAAGCACCCACAGCTCCTCAGCCTGTATGTCAGAAATTCACTCCACAGCCATTAATACAGTGTCCTACATCAACAGTCAATATTTCATTAGTGTAGGAGGATCCCCTCCCTTTATACATTTCTTTTCATGTATTGTTACATTTAATGTATGTATACATGCATCTGCTTGTCTAGAGACAGGTAATGGTTGGTAGGTTGAAGGTAATCACATCCTAATTTTCTAATAATACATGCAGTTTAAGGGGAAAGGTTTGCAACCTTAGATGGAAGATTAAAGGAGTGAAACTCCTTTAGCCAGAGATTCCTTTAGCTAGAGAAATTGATTTATAGCACACAGAAAAAGCTTTCTTTTGGAAATTGAGGGAGCAGGTGGCTGCAATTTATATAAATTAAACCTTGGTCTTGTTTTTCTGGATTGAGGGCCTTTTTTCCTCGTTTTTAACAAAGCTACTGCTGCATAAATAGTGTTTGGTTCTTTTTCTAAATGTTGGTTCTGTACAGTTGTTTTTAATCATTGAACCATTTGGAATCAATTGTGGGATTAATCTAATTGCAGGTTCACTCTTTGCTCCTTATTCTATGGAGCACAGCACAAGAGGAAAGCTGTGGTCAGGGACAAAACCCACAGCTTTGCATTCCTGTCTCGTGTCACTTTTCTCAGACAGTCTCTGATCTATCATTACAATCAGAATTCTTTATCCTGAAAAGTGTGACATGAAATTTTAAATCTTAAAATAGCATTTCTGTAAGGCAGAGATTAGATTATGCAAAGTGTTAATGCAGCATTAACTGAAGAGTCCCAATTAAATAATTATAAATAGTTACAAGTCTAGCCTTTTTATTTCCAGAGCACTGGAGTTTTAAAAGTTTTGCACTTTCCATCTTTCTTTCTCTGACAATGTTCATGCTAGTTAAGGAGGTCTGAGATCTTTGAAACATTTCCTTTATGTTCTTCTCCTAAAAGGAAAGACATAAAATTTCAGTTATAAAACTGCTGAGTACTCCTTTAAAAATAAAAAGGTAGATCTTCATGAGACACAGTCAGTGCTTTAGACTTATTTTCAGAGGTTGGGAAAGGTGCATAAGGACACTCTATGGTAAAATTCCCAATGGAAATCTTGTACAGTAAATAACTCATAGACATACATAAGGTCAAGAGCAGAGTTCTTCCACTTTAGTAGCCCAAATACAATATTTTAAAATCAGTGCAGTGATCTGGATTTTGAATACTTCTTAAAAACTCTGGACTCAGCTATTGGAGTCATGAATGTGTTTCCATATGTAAGTATGCAGGAGTATCTTGTTGTGGTAAGCCTAAATAGGCCAGGACATGTCCTGATTTGCCCAGAGATGTTTTTCTGCTCTCCCTCTTTCTGTTGTGGGGAGAAGCAACTGCAGGAAAGAGGACAAAGAACCTGGAGCCACTGAGCCTAAGGACCCTGGCTTGCCCAGACTTGTTTTGCTCCTGTTTACACCCTGTGGTAAACAAGGTACACACACTTGGCTCGTGCCTGCCTCGTGCAAGGCCTGTGTTCTGCCCTAAAAAGGGTAAAGCAAGCCTATGGCTTCACCTCATAAGGTCAGGCTTGGCTAAGTGCCATTCTGACTGGCTATTCTGTGTCCAAAGGCCCATTAGTCTCGGGCTGCACTGATAAAAGGAGATGAGCAGGTGACACAATGTGCTCTGCCCATGTATTCATGCTTGCTTGCCTGCTGCTGCCTGCTGCCATTGCTCTCTACTTCTGGCAGTGATTCTGCCATTGCCTTCTGCAGCATTACGTGATGCTAAGGTATAAACTAGCTCTGTCACAAAGTAACAAACCCTGACGCTCTGGGTCTGTCTGGAAACTGATTTGAGTTTACCAGGAATAGGCAGCAAATGTCTTCATGTGATAGGCCTGCATAGCCAGTGTGACACCTGCCAGTCTTCTTCTAAGACTGCCCATCGCAGACATCCTGCCTACTCCTGCCAAGACGAGGAGCCTTGGAAGGGACACAGACATGGTCCAGAGGGGCCAGGATAAGGTCAGAGATTGTCTGCCTGCTTTCCCCAGCACCTTGTGAAGCCTGGGAAGAATCAGCAGTCTCAGCAGCTGAAAGACACCAAAAGAATTCCCTGAAAGTGTTTGGGTACTGTTTGAAGCTGTAGTTAGTCCTGAGGACTAGTATTTTGTGAGTAAATACTTAAAGGCTCTTGTAATTCACCAACTGCCTTCTGCCATAAGCAGAAAGGAGCTTCCCAAGTCCATCTAGTGGACAAGTATTGACCTCAGGAACCTTCTCTTCCAGTTCAATTGAGTTTAATGTTTATATTTTTGCTAGTTATTTCATAAACGTTCTAGATCCTGTATTATTCCTCTGTATAATGTTTCCATGACCGTGTGAAGAACCAATTATTATTAAATTTAGTGGTCAGGGGGGCGAGACTCATGAATACCAGAATTAATGAATGTGATGGTTTGGGAGTTCCCTGCCCCCCACACACTTTGTAAAATCACCCAGACTAGGCTCAGCCAGCTGGAAGTTAAGGACTGAAGCTCTATTTACAGCTTAGCACAATGTACAAGCAGAGATATACACTATGTACAGGAATATTTACAGAAATATACAAGTTAAAGGTAATACAGAAACACAACACCCCTCCCAGAAATCAGAGACTCCAGGAGGGGCTCCCAACCACCCTTCCACCTTCTCCCCACCTCTATACCTTACCCTGAGGTTTGCCTTATGTGCAAGGTGAGCTTGGAGGATCGGCCAGGGGGATTAGAAGAAAAGTGGTTAGTGAGATTACTTGGTAGAGAGGAGAAGGCCAGAAGGGCTGCTCTCCAGATCACCTCCCAACCTGTGCTGGTGCAGTTTATTATTCCTCCCCAGATGGAGGACTCTGCACTTCTCCTCGTTGAACCACATTAGGTTCCTCTGTGCCCACCTCTCCAGTTTGTCCAGGTCTCACTGACAGACTGCTGCTACCGGTGGCAGACTCCAGGCAGCTCTTGTCTTCAAGTGCTGGTCCCTTCTTTCAACAACGTGCTTTTGTTCTGGCTTCTTGACAAATGTTTTGATTCACCTTTGACTTGCAATAGTAAAAACTATTATATCTTTGCCTAGTTAATGTGTCTCAATGGTATGCTCTCCCTACTCTGAAGGGAAACCAATTTCCCTTCTACACCAGCCAGTTATGCCCTGAATAGACAAAGTCAATTATTTCACTAATCTCACTAAGCATTAGGTTAACACTGCACGAGATCACTTCCTAATTATTTAGCTAGTTACATCATCATCAGAACTCCAATTTGCCTGGGGAATGGGAGGCAATCAGCCATTACACAGCCATTTGAACCTTGATGCTGTGTACATGCTCAACTCCCTGAAGACTGAAATGTAATGACACAGATTACTGAAATGATAGCTTTTGCACAAGCAGGCCTTTTATGTTTTCCAGTGGTGGAAGATACTAACTCAATTGATAAAGCTGTTACAACCCATTGCATTCCATCAGAAATTCTAGTCAGCTGTAATGTCACATTTTCTTCACTGCAGAGCCAGGAGATTAAAAAACAAACAACAGGATGGGCTGTAATCTGTTTCTTCCCCATGGGCATCTGAAGTTATGCTTGAATAATATCTTTTGCTGTAGCATGTCAAGTTACTTCTGATTCACACCTTGTCATGACATAAAGTAAGATGCTAATTATTTACCTAAGCTGTTCCATGTCTCATTATAATGTACATAGCAATTTATTATACTTCTTCCTCTCTAAAACACCATCTTGTTGAGACAGGCCTTTAAAGTGACAGAGAAAGATGTAGTTAATCATGAGTCATTATCACAGCCTTAGTATGGAAGGGACAAAAGGGATGCAATCTGATACCAAAGTGAAGATGAGGCAAACCTGAAAATGAAACTTGCACTTAACATTAAGAAATAGTGATACAATTCCAGACTGGCTGATCAAAGCAGTGGGATAAAGGTGTTTGAGCTCTATTAGGGCACTCATACAAGCTGCTGGAATATGAGCTTGCTGGAAGACTTCTTGTTTAATTGCTGAAATGAAAACTATTTATAAGATGGCCCTATTCCTAGAGGCATGAAAACACTTCCAATAGTTTGTGTTTTATAGACATTTTGCCACAGAGATCCTGATGTATAGCTTGGTGAAGGCTTTGTCTCCAATAATGTGAGTAGAGCACATAAAAATCAATTTTAGGACTGGCCTCCTGAGGTTCTTGTTCTGGTACTGTGGTAGCTGGGAAGCCAGGGGTATCAGGCAGGTATTTTCTTTGCTTCATTACAGATTGATCTTTCAGTAAAGACGGCTAAGTGTGCATCTGGGCATGTTTCTAAACACAATCTAAGATGTGTTATTCCTGTAACACATCTCAGAAGTCCCCTGCACACACACATTCCCTCCCCCCTCTCCTATCTTCCTTGCTTTTAAATTTCAATCCAAACCAGGGAAGAAAAGCAAATGATACTTTTAAACTGATACCAGATGGCTTCTGGCTCTGAAGTGTGTACACAAGGCTGGTTACTGAATAATAAGCAAAGGAACCTATTACTATTTAGAGCTTTTTAAGCAGAGTGTGACAGCCTGTTGCATGTCAGAAGGATGTGGACAATGAGATGACTCTGGAGATGCAACGGCTGTATAAATTGTTTGTAGTAGTAAAAGAAAGTCTGAAATACTAAATTAATTATGGGATGCTGCCTGGGGAGGAAGAGAGAAAAGTCAAGATTGTTAGCTCCCTGGGTTGTTCTTTGTCATATGAAATTATCTGATGCCTGAAGTTTCTTACAGTGTTGCTTACTGGTATATCAAAGATTGCCAAACTAAATCTATTACAATTGAAGCACTGCAGACCTGTTGCCTTCCTTTTTACTGCTTCTGCAACAGCCTTTGTGCAAAGTTGCAATTTGACTTTCCAGGCAAATGCATTTAACTAGGCAAAGAGGCCATTAAATTCTGTTTGTTTGTTTGTTTTGTTTTGGGTTTTTTGTTTGTGTTTTCAACTAGAAGATATTTGTCATATCCTCTAATCAGGAATTACCTTTTTCTTTTCCAAATCCACAGTCCTCAGGGGACTGACGACCCCTTTCCTTCTAAAAAACATATTTCCAAAGGCAACACATCTCCTCTTTTAACACATCTTTCCCCTTGACAGGGAGCAGTCATGACAAGATGAGAACGCTTAGGCCTGTCACTTGTCTCTTCTGCAAACCAGTGTGTGCCCATCAATCAGTTAGCCTACAACTGGTATTTATTTCTGATGACAGCATTATCTAAGAGATAAGGCTCTAGTGTGTGACTCAGGAAACTTGGGTTCTGTTTCTGATTCTGATACCAAACCACTGTGTGATGTGGGCCTTATCACCTCCTTCCTCTTCTTGGCTTTTCCTTAACTCTTTTTACCCATTGCAGAATAAACTGTAGCGAAGCGAAGGGAAATTGAGGTTGCTTCAGGTTGTGGTTATCACTGTAACACTAATAGCATGTGAAAATGAAGCATAGAAGATGGTACACAGAAAAAACAAGACACATAATGTTATTAAATGCAATAAAAGGCAATGCAATGACTGGGGCCTTTAACATTCAACTAACCTAGTATTACCTTATTTTTTCAATTACTATTATTTTCCACAAATGGTTAAATTCCTGCTATTTACTTCACTAAAACTTAGATGCTGCATCATCTTTCCTACTGCCCTCTGGGCAGGACAAGACAAATGGCCATAATGTTCCTTCTGTAGTGAAATTTTAAGAGTATGTTTGAAGGCCGTGAACTGACTGACCTCTGAAGTGCTGTTTTGCTGGTTGACCTTTTTTTGTTAAGAAAAGGAAAAGAAAAAAAAAAAATCAGTCCAGTTGTGCCTAAACATCTCAAGTTTGAAGATCAGCATTAGATTGTCATAATCTTTATTTAGTACAGTGTTGTGTTGAGCTATTTGTTTAAAGCTGACGCTTCCTGACAGTATTAGGTTACATCTTAGGGAGATACTGTGAGTTGTTTGAAGCTGCATCTTGGATTTACTGCAGCTGCTGTAAATATCAGCTAAGCAACCTTCATAAATTATGCTAAAGGCATTTTTCAGTTATATAAGAATTATTCTGGTATGTAAATGAGTTTCTGCCATCAGATACTTGTAAACTATTACAAAGCTAGTGAATGTATGGCATTTAATGTTTTATATTTAGTGGTAACAGTAGCATGAACATATTACCATATGCATTCTGTACAACACACGTGCAAAATTAGTGTAGCTGTTTTAGTTATAGTTCTCTAGTCCAGCACAATTTGCAAGTGTGTGAGAAATGGGGAGGGTTTATAGCTCAGATATTGTACAACTGCAGAAAGAGGTTACTCAGATCTATGTTATAAATGTGCTTTACAGTGAGCACTCTGCACACAGCCCTCAAGAGGTAGCAACAAGCTCAATATTGCAACAAGCAAACACAAATGCTTTTGAATTCAAGAAAACTGCTCTCCTAACAGGTGAAGCCATGAGACAGAACCCACCACTGCAGAGAAATCACCTATACAACCTTCCCTTTGATTTTAAGGTAGGGAAGTCTGAGTTATGTAAGCAGATTTTGCAAGGTAAGATTAAATGGAGTTAGGCAACTTATTTTGATTAAACAGGAGTTATTAGCCAGAATCCAGGCTCTAGCTCAGTGGTCAGTCATTCCTCATGGACAATCCAGCACAATGGGGTTTAAATGAGCAGTTCCATCTCTGTGTGCCATCTCTAAAATTCCTAGAGCTCAGCTGCAGTCTTTAATAGCTAGAAGCACGTGGACACACACTCAAACTGCGCACTTTGTTGTTCCCTTGCACTGATTTACTCCTGATCTTTCACTCTCAATGACTCATTTGTGATGAAGGGAAATGACAGGAAGGAAAGGGCCTCGGGTCAGCTGTTGCATCTGAAGATGTAACTGATCAGCTGGAAACATAAGTCTTCAAAATAAAATCCCATCTCCTCTATCCCAGAGGAACAAGCCAGTTTTACATGGCTGCCCTAAGGCTTGTAGGGGCAGGAGCTCTTCTGCACAGGTCTGGGAAAGATTCCTTGTGGGATGCATTGTCCAGTTCTGCACGTCACATAGGACACTAAGCAAATACAGGCACCAGGTAACTGGACTGAATACATTTTAGGCCACATGAGCATGTGCAAGGAAATAATTTGCAAAGCCAAAGACACTTGGTAGTGGCAGAGACTGTAGGAACTCTGTGATAATCTGAGTCTCAGTGTAGTGAATCCTGCCCAGCCCTCAATTATTAGAAAGGACAGAGTGAGAATAAGTAAGAGATTGAAGCAATAATAGACTCCCAAGTGACACAGTAATGATGGCAGCTCAAACGTGACTGCTGCCTGGCTGGCCAGGAAGAGTAAACATACTGTAAATCATTTGGCTGCAGGAGTTCAGCTCTAGGCATGCTTGTCAGCTTAGGCACTCACATCAGTATTTACTTTCACTCATAGAAGAGCTCTAGTGGAGCTGGCTGCAGTGACAGCATCAGAAATGCAGAATCTAAATTCTAAATGTATTCTAAATATTGAGCACATTTGGGCCATGCCCTGTGCTCAGTCTTTGCTGCATCCTTTTCCACTGTCAGTCCTGGAACTTCTAAATGTAGGTCAGTCTCTCCTCTTCTGCCCATGTTCTACCTTAAAAAGTGAGGTTAAACCTCAGTACATCCATCCTCCCTTGATACAGTAGTGTGACAGAGCAGCATGGATCTTTGAGTTACCAGCCCTTCATGCCACCAGCCCACATTATTTTATTGTAAGTAGAGCTCTGTGGAGATTCTGAACTGCCTGTGCCTGCCTCTGCCAAAGTGAATCTCCGCTAAGGGAAAAATGAGATGTATGGATTACCTCTGTGATGCATTTCACAGCTGCCTTTGCATTGAGGGACTCCCACTAATCCCAGCTCAATATAGGTATATGAATTCAGTAATTAACTGTAGGGACACAAAATTAAAACTTTAGAGTCATTATGAAGAAGCAATTGCCTGTTTAGCACCTAGTCTACAGTAGCGTCCAGCTCCTCCAGCCAAGGCTGAACACGCGGTATGCAAATGTGTCTGTTCTTAGAAGATCTTGCAGTGTGAAAAGTCAAGTGGCATGGAAAAAAAAGGGAGGAAAATATGACAGTCAATCATATTTATAAAGGGCCTGATCCCAAGCCTAATCCTGAATTGTTCTATTAACTTCAACACTGTCTGTGGACTAAGGCCAGGTGTAGTTGCAGTGGCAGTGAATCTATTATTACATTGTTCTGTCTGTGAAGGCAAGCTGTAGGAACAGAAGAATTCTTACTGTAAGTAAGAAAGTACTGAGCTATCACTTGCTTTTGGCAAAAAACCTGTAATGTAGTTTTCCTATAATAAAAACAATAATAATTCCTCAGTCATAGCTTCATGATTAAACAACACTGAGGCAATGCTTTCTTCTTCTTAATTTGCATAATTCCCAAGCTGCAGTGCAGAAAAACCTTTTGAGATATTAACTAGATTATAAAAATGTCATGTCTGATTTGAAAACTGTCACTACCATGAGAGTTTTAATTATGAATAAATTAAAAAAAAAAAAAAGAATAAAGAAAAAAAAAAAGAGTAACTGCTTTTCCTGTGGCAATAAGATTTTGCATTATGCACAAACACTAAAGCTTAGAAATGTTCAAAGGCTGAAAAGTAAAAGTGAGATAAGAGAATGGATTATTCTGGAAAATAGGCAAAAGTAAAACTGATAAAACATCACTATTCAAATGATATCTTTACAGGAGTCATTACAACAAAATTAATGTTGTTGGAACACAGAGAGAAGCCAGGTTATAAACCATTCGAGCCCCTATGCCAGAGATTTATTTCAAGAAGTGAATCCTAGCACTTCTAGCAACAGATTAGTAACCAGAGATCCAGCCAAGGGTGTGCAGGATGTGCATGGAACCCAACACCACAAAGCACACACACATAACTCAGCAGTGAAGAACATCTCCATATTTGGCAGCAACAGATCACCTAAATAGGTTACCTGAGTGCTGTGAAGGATACTCTGATCTCACTGAGGCTACTCCTTTTTTGCTTGCTTGGCAGTCCAGTGCCAGCACTGCACAGGCACGACAACCTCACATGCACAGCAACCTGTCACATGCTTGACAAAGCATCATGTTGCTCTTGACACAGTCTTCCTGGCTTGTATTATCACCAGCCTAGAGAGGACTGCACAATGCAGACATGCTGCAAGGGACAACTACAAGTACTCACACATTGCTCAATACATCTCAACTGCTTACCCTTGGTGAAGTTTTTGCTAATGCATCTTCACTGCTATTGTTATCCCTTGATGCCAAACTAAGCATCTCCTGTCCTTCTGATACAATTTCTACTAGTGTGGATAAACCCCTGGTGAGTATAAAAGAACCTTTGGAAGACTGCTTAATTCTGAGTAACAGCATTGTTCAGCTGCTCTGATAACCAGGGTGGAACTGTTCTGCATCTAAATTAGATAAGACCTATATTCTTTGTGGAGGCAGAGAAGATTTGTAATCAGTAAGATATCCTGAAGATGATTAATTTAAAGCCCCCAAATAAATAAAATCATTACCACCATCTATTCTCCTGACAAAGATTTTTCAACATAGGAGACTAAAGCATTAGCAACTCCACATTTAGGTATCTGCTAAAGTGGTATTTCATGTTTAAACAGGCTTAAATTTACCAGATCTAATGGATAACAATATTTCAAAAAGAGACTTAATCTATTTCATTAAATTTTATATTACTTTGTTTAATAAATCATCTCCCACTAGAAGCCCAGTCTAAGATGAATTTAACAGACTTTATAAATGATGGGTCAATATCAACTTTGTCATAAATTCATTTCTACTTTGGATACAGGCCCGCTGGGTACTTTTGTATTGCTTTCTTGCAAATGATCCATAATTCATAATTAACTTTGACTTTAAAATGTGACAATGCATTTTCTTTTGTCAAGTGTGGGATTTTCCCCTTTAATTTTTCAGCGAAGAGAAATTAATGCTACTTTAATTACAGGTTTAGATAATGCTAATTTCAATTTACTTTTCTGTGTGCATGAGACTGTTTGAAATCCATCTAGCAGCAAGAACAGGATTAAAAATACACACTGGCAAAAAACAATTCATAGAGGAAGAAGTGTAATGGTTTTCAATGGCTCAGGGAGCTGCAGGGGGAATTCATACTGCTCAATGCAGACAAAAATATTTGTTTCAGTTCTCTTATTACTGCCATATTGGCCTTTGGAGATATTTACAGCAAACTCCAACATTTCTGTGTTAGCAAGATGAGTTTGAGGCAGGAGAAGGTTTATCATACAGATATGACCACTGACTGGAAATATTCCATCTATGTGTGGGACCTGAGGATGCTACTTTCCAAGAAACCCAAAAAGTCAGATGCTACTCCCTGCAATAGTCTGACTATTGCAAGACATGATCTTTTGGAAAAGGCATGAAATTTCAGTGTGAGCATGGAGGACGTCTCTGTCCTGGTAGGGCATAAATCCTGCCAGGCCAGTTTAACTCTTGCTCTCCTCCTCCTGTGAGATCAGGAGTCGTAGTAGATTGAGCAAACAAAACAATGGAGCTAGGAGCTTAGCATCATGTGTCTGGTGCTGCCACTCAACGTGCCTGCGTGGTCACAGGAGGCACGAAGCTTTGAATTCATTGGGCAGAACAGTGATGCTAGTGCCTGTTGGCCAGTTTAATTTTCAAAACGATCTATTTAATGGGGGGTGATTCAGAAACCACAGTGCCTTTTCTAGCTGCCTTTCCTGCATCACCTTTCTACACTGCACCGACCTCTGCAGGGAGCAGTACCCCATTAGCAGCTCATTAACTGGGAATTGTTGCAGCCACCTGTTTGCAGCTTACACTGGCGGCTGGGCAGCGACTCAGTTCTCTCCTTCCTTCTACCTGGAATATTTTGCATTTTACCACAGGATCATTATTGAGAGTTTTGGAAGCGTCCTTGTACAGGAAACTTACTCAGGGCCACAGATGTCGTGAGTACATCTGCTCGAGTTGATACTCCGCCTCTGTAGCATAGTTAGAATTTTTCCTGTTTTCCAAGTTCTGATTGTTTAAACTGTTTCATTCTGTGTTCATAAATATCCTTTGAGCAACTATTTCCTGTCAACTGAAAATCTAAAGAATCTCAGGGAATTTTCCCGATTTTTAAAATATTAATAATAAAAATATTAATACAGAAATTAATGGGTTGGACTTGATGATCTTTGAGGTCTCTTCCAACCTTGCTGATATTGTGATACTGTGATACTGTAACAATCATAATTCATAACCGGTTATTAATATCATATCCATCTCAAGGTTGCAATTTGGATGGAATGACTGAAACATGTTTGTAAAGGAGTGGTGGGAACAGTGCAGAAAGTTGAGTCAGCTAAACAGACTGAATATGATCTTTATGTGTTGTACAGGAGTGTGGAATGGGAAAAGAAACAATGTAAAAACAACATACAGGGGCTTACTTTAGCCTCACAAACATGACAGCACGTACTTTCTTTTCTGGGATTATTAATTTACAACATCCAGTTTAGCAGACAGGACAGTAGATCCTGCTGCTTATGAACAACTCCCTCTGATATGAGTGTCACCCAGAACAGCTGCACTGAATTCAAGTCTCACTTGGTTCCATTCTGACATGCAAAATTGTAATCCTGTTTTGAGCTGAAATCAGCCTCAGGTGGTCCAGTCATAGTTTTATCAGCAAACCAACCTACAAGAAACGGTTCTGGCTAATGTGGAGAATTCTGAAGCAGTCTTTCCAATAAATCCTTTTAATTGTGCTAGCTGCAGGAGAATACAGTCTGTAGAAATTTACTACATATCTCTGTACTGCCTCTGGAAAGATTAAATGAAGGGAAGCAGCAATCCCCTGTATAGAAACCATTTATCACAGGACAAAGTTCCAACAGTCAACTGAAACCTAACTAACCATCCAATTCTATGTTTATCACACGTCTTGAGCAAAGGCTCAGTTCCTTGCTGATCAAGAATATTTGATAACTTCAGAGAAAATTAATTACTACATCTGAGCACCTATACAATAAAGAGCAGGTTCTGGTTTAGGGAGCAAGTCAAATTCCCCTGCAACTATATGATATGAGCGTGATGGAGATTTTACTCCACGGCAGACCTCACATTCAAACTGTTGTTATTTTTATTAAGTTCAAAAACTGAAAAAAAAACAATGAAAATAAAAGAAAAAAATAAATAAAGCAAAAAAAAAAAAAACCCACAGAAATACAGTACGTGCAAAAGAGTAAAACTAGAGGCTGTAATCAACTCTGCTGCGTGTTGCTGTATTGTCTTCCAGTCATCTCATGCACCAATTTGAGAACAAGAGTGGTCTCATGTACATTTAGAAGGCAGAGTACATCTCAAGTACTGGCAGTTCAGATCACCTCTGGTTTTGATTTCTCTTAGCTTTAATGATCTGCAATCCTTCTCCTAGCTTGTTCTGTTTGACCATTTGGCACCTGTAGTTTTGAACCAACACATTCTTGGCTAGATTTCTCATTGTCCTTTGATGGTGGAGGGCTTTATGAAGTCTTTGATGATCTACCAAGCTGGCAGCCACTAGCACCTATCAGCACAGAGATAAGAAAATCCATATAATACAATTTCTCACTTCTTTCTGGTCTCTTTGTTTTTTTGAAGCACAACTGTACCTCTTTCTCTCTGTGCAGGTCTTCCACCTGAAAAGAGACTATTCTTTCCCTTGTTATCCTATTTGGCTACACTTACCAGATCACAACCTGGAAAACATTCTCTGTGAAGGCCTTTTGGAGGTGATGATGGATGAATTGTAGAGGAAAGAAGCAGGCAGCTTTAGAGAGAATGGAACTGTTTCATGCGCACTTGGACTGGGCATTGATACATTTCGAGTTTTTTCACAGTGTTCCCCTACCTGATCACTAATGCTCTTTGGAAAGAGCTCTCTTTTCTTTCCCATTAATCATCTCTGGCATGTCACAGGCATTTCTCTTTTTTCTTCTGTTCAAGGTCAGCCTTATTCCATGACAGTAAGACATGCAACATGTTTTTCAATTGTAGATCTGCAAATGGATGGAAGATGTATGGTTTTGATTTCTTAATCTGTTTTATTAAGAAATGTTCTTAACTGCAGTTCAACATCGTGCCTGATAAATGCATCACAAGCACATCATCTGTCACTTCCTAGCTTTTTTTCCCAGCATTCTTTTCTTTTCCTGTAGGTAAATGAGAGATGATTTGGCTGAGGTTAAAGCTGACACAGTCAGTTCCTCCCAGGCCATCTACCAGAGCATGGAGGACTTGATGTGACCTTGATGAATTCTGCAAGAATTTCAGATACTGATTGGTTTGTCCATTTTGAACTAGATATGGAAACACCTGCCAGTAATCCTATGTGCTCCTTTGCTCAAGGCTTATTTAGTGGTTAGAGGGAATTTAATCCCTGGTGAGAATTACCCCCAAAATGCAGGACTTTAAAAACTGTACTCATATTCAGCTGCAAGTTAGGAAAATGTCTTCCCTTGGCCAAGGATCATTCCAGTCTCTGATGCTATATATTGACGTGGTAGTCAAACACAATGAAAACCAGCATCACAGGCTCACAGGATGTCAGGGGTGGGAAGGGACACAAGGAGATCATCGAGTCCAACCCCCCTGCCACAGCAGGACCATACAATCTAGCTCAGATCACAGAGGAGCACATCCAGACAGGCCTTGAAAGTCTCCAGAGAAGGAGACTCCACAACCTCTCTGCTGGGAAGCCTGTTCCGGTGGTCTGTGACCCTTACAGTAAAGAAGTTTCCCCTTGTGTTGAGATGGAATCTCCTGTGCTTCAACTTACATCCATTGCTCCTTGTCCTATCAGAGGGACAAGTGAGCAAAGCCTGTCCCTCCACTCCTGACCCCCAGCCCTCAGATATTTATAAACATTTATTAGATCCCCCCTCAGTCGTCTCTTCTCCAAGCTAAAAAGTCCCAGGTCCCTCAGCCTTTCCTCGTAAGGCATCTTTCTCAGCAAGCAAATAAATACAGAACCAGCTTTAAAAATAGGCAATATGGGTGCCTACTTAACTTAGTAGGATGTCAAGGATGGAGAAGGAATGGGAAATATTTCCAAAATGTGTAACATTGCTTGTAAGGAAACCACACTGGTTCTTGATAGAGCTGGTGACAGTGACAGATTAAATTCTTCTAGTAATCGTAGAACCATAGAATGGTTTAGGTTGGAAGTGACCTCAAAGGTCATCTAATTCCAACTTCCCACCACAGGCAGGGACACCTCCCACTAGCACAGGTCGCTCAAGGCCTTGTCCAACCTAACCTTGAACACCTCCAGGGAGGGAGCAGCTACAACCTTCCTGCGCAACCTGTGCCAGTGTCTCACCACCCTCACTGGAAAGAATTTCTTCCCAACATCCAGTTTAAATCTCCCCTTTGCCAGTTTAAACCCATTACTCCTCATCCTGTCATTACAAGAGCTTGTAAATAGTCCCTCCCCAGCCTTCCTGTAGGCCCCCTTCAGATACTGGAATCTCCTGGGAAGTCTGGAAATAAGCAGGAACAGGGGCTAAGAGTCAGCCTCCTGCTCTGCCACAGGCTGTGTGTCACCTGGGTCCCCTCCCTCTCTTCCTGTCTCCAATCCTAAAGACTAGGCAAATGTTAGCAAAAAAACTTGACTGTTCTTTTTTATTTAAAGGCCTGTGATTGTTAAAAGCTTGGTACTGTTAGATGAAGAACGATCACCAGGTCTGTGCTTTTTAGGAATTGCACTTAAGCTCCTGTTTAACTGGACACATTTTGGTTCAGGCTGCTGCTGTCCAAGTGCAGCTGTCCCCTTGCAGCAAGATATCTCATGGAGAGTTTTCTATAGAGACGAGGAAGCTGTTTTAGTTGTTGATCTTCACAACTCTCCAAGCTGGCAGAGAGTATCTTCAAAAAGAGCTATTTCCAAATTCCCCAGGGAGATTCAGTGAATGTGCTTCTCATTCCAGAGGCCTTTGAATAGAGCTTCAAAACTGAATTACTAAACTCTTTGCAATTTCAGAAAAATGTTTAGTTCAGATTCTTGGACAAAGCCTCCAAGGTCTTGTTTTGTATACCTGTCACATTTCAGACTCACTTTGAATGTCATATTTAAACAAGAGCCTCATGTTGATCTGTGCCTGCTGCCGTTCTCCAGGCAGAACTCACAATGATTTGAGAGGAAGGCCTATAGTAGAAAGCTCCCAGACAGATCTTTATAGTTTTAATAAGTGACAGAAAAGATTTTTTTTTGCTTTTTGGAACAGTCAGAATAAAACTTATAGATAAAAGGTGGAAATGTTCTGCATGATAGCATAAACAATTGGTTTTACCAACTTTTCAGCAGTTGTAGTGGTGAGAAACATTTCACTGACAAGTGCTATAAGCTTCTTTTGAAAACTTTTCCATTTAATAATTTCTAAGATAGAGAAGTAGAGAGAAGGTAGGAAAGAGATGTGCTAGGCCACCGGAAATGCCGACCCCTTGCTAAGGTAATTCTAATGCACTGAAGCTTTAGAGCCTTTCATTAATATAAATCAAAATCTACTGAATGAGTTCAACTGTGCTTCTGGATTTGCTTATTCTTTAGCTGAATAAGCAGAGATGAAGTGATTACATTCATCACTGATTTTTGGGTACACAGCTTTCCTACTGCATTGTCCTTCATTAACCAGACTTACTTGGCTCATGGTATCAGGGAAATCAAACTGAAAATCCAATGAACTAAAAGATTCTGGAGAATGTCAAGAAAGTTGCTGGAAGAAGCTAGTAGTTGCTACTATTACTCATAGTCTTTTTGTGTCCCTTTTCTGCAAATGTCTGTTGTTTTTGTAATTTCAAAGCCAACTCCTGCCCTCTATGGATTCCATTTCCATTAATGGAAGCAATAATGAGCCTCGAGATATTTGTACCATAACAGCCTTAGTTCAGAAGTATCCCTGGTATCTTGACAGAATCAACCTGAAAGAGGAAATTGGTTACATTTCTAAACTTCAGGACTGGATACTTTAGATAAGTTGCTACCCTTAGCTGCCATCAGTAAAATTTGGATATTAATAATAATTCCTTTTCTCCTGTCCTTGTTTCATTAGACTAAAAACTCGATGAGAATATAGTAGCCTGTATTTTTCTCCTGGACAGTAAGATCTTCACAAATCCACTGCTTTTAATCTGAGTCTGTGCAAACTAATGACTTTAATGGGACATGAATTACTTTAATGAGAAGCAAATTAGGCCAGCTTGAAACATATTTAGAAATCCCAGTATTGATGTACCACATAAGCTGCCTTCTGAGGTATCAAACTGGACTTTACTGGTTTTGTTTTTCACCTGTGTGAACACTGCCCAGGAGGTGAGTTTCACTGTGTTCTAGCATTGCAAATCCATTGTGGATACTGCATAGTTATAGCTTATATGTATTTATATATGTATATGCATGTGAAGAATACAGCCCATGTTACTAGCTGAATAGATTTTGTTGGAGCTGATGGGCATCAGATTTGAGTAATGCCTGTAGGATTTGGCTCCAGTGTTTGTATTTTTATTAATTTGCTGTTGTGTACAGTAAGCAATTTTTCATCCTCAGAGTTTTGTGACGTCTTGCCATGTCGCCAGAGACAGGATTGATTCAGGAAAGGCCATTTCAGTTATTTTCTTTCTGACTGTAGAGCTCAGGAATCTGGCATTTCTGACATGAATGAAGGATAACAAAAATGAGAAAGTCTACACTTTTGTAAACAATACACTACCAACAGCAAATGGGAGATAAATTGACATATATTAAATTTCACATTTAATCATATTTCTGGCCCTGCACTGAGTTGTGAAGTGAAGGAACAGCTGAGGATAAGGGTGAGATGTGTCTCGAATAAATGGGTATATTGTACAGACTGGGATTAGGTCCCACTCATTTACCTTTGTGATGTAGGGGATACAGAAGGGAAGGGCAGATGGTAGCATAGCACAATTTCCCAGCGGGCAGACTGGATTCTTCACACTGTAGTTTTTTGCTTCCTAGATTTGTAGGTGTGAGATTAGCCTGGAGGTCTCATTGTAGTGCTAGTTGTATGACAGAAAGTGAAGCTCAGTTACTGGGAGAAATGAACAAATCCCATTTACCTTGTCCTGATGTCGACCCTGTGAGCAACCTAGGGCAAGTCATGTTATCTCCCTTGTTCTTTGTTTATCATCTCCTTTCCCTTGCTACACAAATAATTAATATCTGCACTGTATCTGCACTGAAAAGTTTAGTATAATGCTGTATAGCTCTGTTTTTACTCAAGGAGCTTAATGCTGGAGTTGGGAGAGAAACAATTTTCTCAGGAAAATAATTATGCTTCATGGTATGTATGATGCAATGTCACAATAATTATTTAGGCATTAGCAGCAATATTACCAGAAATTTTTTTTCCTCTGATATTAAGAATGGAAAGTGTTTTGACTAATAGCTTAAAGCAGCTGCATCTTCTGTTATCACGGCATTGGGTATCAAAGTGAACAATAATGTGATGTTCCATCTCAGAAATGTCAATGGGTACCTTGGTTTTCTGAGTTTCTCTCTTTACTGAGCACCTTAATAACTGTGGAGTGCTATGATCTGTTCAAAGACTGACCTCAAATCTCAAACGATGAAGGTATTCCCCAGCTAAGGCTATAATACCCAGGTACTCTCTGCACAGCGCTTTGTATTTAGACTGGGGGCATAGGGGTGGAAGGAGACTAAAGCAGGACATGGAACATAAGCCCATCTGAAGACAGATCATGTGAGAAGCACTCTTTCCCAAATATTAGGAACAAGAAACTCTGTATTCTGCAGGAAGACAGTCATGTTCAGATAAGGCTGTATCCAGGACTGTCTTGACAAAGGTTGTGTGATCCTAACCTTATCAGGGCATAATCTGAATGACGCAGACCAGCACAGCTGAAAGTGTTTTCAGAAGAGACTACAGGCCAGTGCCAGAGACTTCTCTGAACATTCTAGCTTCAACAGCGTGCATTCATAGCCCATGTTAAGAGATCAGTGTCTGTGATCTGAAAAGAACAGACTGATGTTTCAGAGAGCATTTCTTATCCATGTTTTCATCTCCTGACATTTGGGGAAACTATCCATTTGCTAAGCAGGTCATGTATTTAAGAGATGGTTTCTTCTGCAGCCATGAAACATCTGCCTAAGCACATATGTTGTTTAGCCAGAGGCTAGAGAAGGGTTTACAATTCCAGTTGTGAGCATAAATATAGCTTTAAATAGCATCTGGACCATGAAACCAAATTTAAAATACTGAATTGCAGGCATCTAGGGGGAAGGCAACTTGACTAATGCTCAATAATCACCAATTTTAGATGAAACTCATAAGGAAAAATGGGATGAGAGAGAGATTATGGAGTGATTCTGAATCTCAAAATAATTGTCACGAGCACAGTGTCTGGCAAGCGAATTCTGTCAGTGACTGGAATTAAAGCAGAATTAAAATTTACTCATAAAATGGGAATTCTTATACCTAGCTTCATCTAGCTTCATACATTCCCACATCAATGTACCTTTCTGTCCTCAAGCTATGGTCTTCCAAGGGGAGCATGTAGAAATGAAAGAAAACTTAAGAAAAAGGCTTCCCTCTTTTGCCTGAAATCACAAACCCTGGTTTTCAGAAAAAGAAGACAAAAGTGATAGCTTTAGGAGAGAGGTAGGTGAGATCAAATGAAGCCAATTTGAGATGTGATTAAAAAAAAAATAAATTAAAAAAAGAGAGAGGGAAGCCATAATGAGAACATTCAGCTTCTTTCTCAGAAGAAGGGTAAGTGAATGCAACAGAAAATATTTTTCTGTTTGATCTTTTGTATGTGGATCTAAGCACTGCAGAAAAGCAGCATTAAGGTGGTGGCAGTAACTGGATAGATAAATTTAAGACAACTACCTGTGTGTGGAAGTTTATCCCCAGTAATGTCAGAGGTGAACTTCCAATTAACTGCAAAGGAAGGGATCAGTAATGTCAGAGAACTTCCAATTAACTGCAAAGAAAGGGATAGGGAATATTTCACCTAAAAAAAAAAAAAAAAATTAAGGACAACAAGTCTCTATTAAAAGAAAGGTATCCTACTACCTACCCACAACTTGATCATCTTTTTACACAAAGATGAACTCTTTTTAAAAATCTGTCTGGAGATGTAAGATATCCTTAAGGAAGTTACTAGTGCTGAGATGCTTCTGGTTAAGCATGAGTAATTTCACCAGAGTTGTTGGTACTAATCATCTTCTTCAGATGTAACATGTGCACACTGGTTTGATAAACTGCAGCACTGCAAGGCACAAACACAGCAACTACTCCCTAAGTTCAAGGAAGACTGTCCCTTATGAACCCATTATTTACTGTTGATGAGCATGAAGTTCAACAGAAAATCTGTTGCAAGATACAGCCAATTAAATAAACCTCCAGCATCTTTTACTGCAGAACTTGCTAAAACCTTAAAATATTGTGTAAAAAAAGCTTTGCTTAAACTAGGTGAGAGGCAATGGAATCTTAAAGATTGTACACAGAATCATGGAACCATTTTGGCTGGAAAAGAGTAGAGTGGCACAATGGCTTCTCTACTCCTGCTGCCCACACTATTCCTGACACAGGCCAGGATACTGTTGGCCTTATGCCTGCTGTCACCCAGCACCCCTCATGTCCAGACAGCTGTCAACCAAGCACCTCCAGCTCCTTTTCTGCCCACCTGCTTTCCAGCCACTGTCCCCCAAGCCTGGAGTATTGCATTCCAAGTTTAGAACTGGGCACTTGGAGATTAACATGAGGTTAAAAAACTTAGAACTCATTGCTCTGAAGGACAATTAATAAGACTGCCTTTGAGAAGCTTTTCCTAAATTGTGGGTTTTATCCTCTTCCGGCTACAAGTCCCTGTGCTGGACATGAAATAATTAAAATATCTATTAACACACCAATGTGCCATTCTGGTATTTTCTCTGAACATTTGGGAAATGTGTAGAGGAGTTTCTAAAAATCTCATTATATTAAAGAAAAAGTGATTTTACTTGCAAGATGTGAATTATATGGATGAGTGAGCATCAGTAAACAAGCTTAGTTCAAACTGATACCTTGGAAAACCTATTTCTAGAAACAATTAGTGATGAATTACTTTTAGGACTTAGGAAGGTCATTAAGCTGAGTTCCCTACATTAGCAAGTGCAAAGAAAACCCAGGGCTCAAAGGTGGGGATGGAATTGTTTCTTCCAGCCAAGGAAATGAACTGGGCAATGCAAATTTTCAGCTTGGGTTCAGGAAACCAGCCTCATTTCTGCCTTTGGCACATAGAGCAGGTAAGTTCAAAGTACCCAAAAGGTAGCTAAAACAGCAAAGCCTTTCAAATCCTCCAACAGCTCTCAAGCATCAAGTTCACCTTAAAGATATTTCAGGATTTCAAATTGACTGAAAACTGAGGTCAGCATTTTTTGTGCCACTCCAGCAGCAGACTTATCCATTCACACTTTGTAAATGCTGCTCTCTCAAACTCTGTGGTCACCACCTTGCTACTGTTAAGCCAGAGAGGAGAAAAATGGAGAACCCAACAACCAGTATAATAGATCTACTGTCAACACTGTGTTCAAGGCAATCAATCTGTAAAATTACCTAGGAAGGATTCCTAGGGAACCTCAGTATGTTGTGTCTGCTGTTTTGGGATACTAATATGCAATTTACAGAATTCAACACTGAAGCAAAGAGCTAGATGGAAATTCATTTGTTTTTCAAATCATGTTAGAACTGGGCTGTACATGATGATTTCAGGAAGCTATGCTCTCTAGACATAAAAACTGTCAGATGCAGAAGCAACAGCTTCACTAAAGTGGGCTGTGGATTAACAATGTGAATTAAAATATTAAAAGACTACCTCAAGTAAAGAGGAGAGTTATGGTTAAAACAGGTGTCAAGAATGCAGTCTGGCTTCTAGACTCAAGCTCTATTTCTTTCTTCCCTCAGACTCCATTTGTGTTTTCACCATCAACGTGAAGAGGTACAGGAACTTCATTTCATCATGGAACATACTAATGCAATGTTGCCTTTTATCACTCTCTGTCTTTTTAGACTGACACTATAAACCATGTCTCCAGTGAAACTAGGTCATCATTTAATCTTCCATAAAGTGCTAACAAAATACAGATAATGCAGGCTGGGAGAGCTACCTCACCTTGGGGATGGAGAGAAAGGTGGAAGAATTCTACCTGAAGAACCTAGTACTTGGGTGTCTCTGTACCAGTACAGATTGCAGAAGAAAGATTGATTTGAAATGCAGAAAAAAGCACAAAGTAGTAGAGAAGCTCTTCTCAGCTATGATTTTCAGGTCCATTTCTGATGGAGAGAAGAAAAACTGAGCTAATTTTCCTATAAAAGTAATTCAGGTTTTCTCCTGGTAATCTTGATGTTCAAATGAGAAAAAAGAAAGAAAAGGATTACTAAATCTGTGATTACTTCAAACCATCCTCTGTTTTTCATGGTTGGTGACAGGCAAAGGCCACTCCATATAAAACCCAGAAGACTTCACATCTCATTACAGTAGGATTTGGTCCCAGGAATCATTGAGTACAGTTTAAGAGTAATCAGTTATTGGGAGGAAATTACGGCAAAGAGAGGAGACAAATGGCTGGAATGGCTGAGAGCAGCCCTGAGGGAAAGGACCTGAGGGTCTGGGGTGATGAAAAGCTCAACATGAGCCTGCAGTGTGAGTGCAGCCCAGACAGCAACCGAGCCCTGGGCTGCATCAAGGGCAGCAGGGCAAGGGAGGGGATTCTGCCCTTTTACTCTGCTCTCATCAGACCCCACCTGGAGTCCTGTGTGCAGTTCTGGAGCCCCCAGCACAGGAAGGACATGGAAGTGTTGGAGCAGGTCCAGAGGAGGGCCACGAAGATGATCACAGGGCTGGAGCAGCTCTGCTATGAGGACAAGCTACAAGAGTTGGGGTTCTTCAGCCTGGAGAAGAGAAGGCTTCAAGGAGACCTTATAGTAGCCTTCCAATATCTGAAAGGGACCTACAGGAAGGCTGGGGAGGGACTATTTACAAGGTCTTGTAATGATAGGACAAGGGGCAATGGGTTTAAACTGGCAGAGAGGAGATTTAGACTGGATGTTAGGAGGAAGTTGTTTGCAGTGAGGGTGGTGAGACACTGGCACAGGTTGCTCAGGGAGGTTGTGGCTGCTCCCTCCCTGGAGGTGTTCAAGGCCAGGTTGGATGAGGCTTTCAGTGACCTGTACTAGTGGGAGGTGTCCCTGCCTATGGCAGGGGGTTGGAACTAGGTGATCCTTGAGGTCCCTTCCAACCTCACTATTCTATGATTCTATGATTCAAAAAGAGAAGATAGAGTAGGTAGTTTCAAGGCCTGGTATCTAAACATCTAAAGATGTTTCCTTCTAGTCAAATAGAGTATAATGCCCAAGAATTTTCTCTCCTACATCAGAGCAGTGTGTGTAAAAAAAGTTCTTTTTACTTTAAACTGGCAAAGAGAGAGATGTAAAATTGTTTTTCAAAGCTCCTCAATGTATGTAAACAACTTGGTATCTAATTCTGTTTGTGCCTTTGACACTTGCTCTTGGACAGTTCTTCCTTAGGTAGAACACTCACATAAATCAGTGCATGTGAACCAGAGGGACAGGAGGAAGAATGAAATTGAGATCCTTTGGGCTATGGAATATATGAATTCCTTTTAATGAGATTTTGATTACAAGCAGTACTGCCTTGGAGCAAAAGCTACAGCAATAATCTCTGAAGTATTCTTGTGGAGGAGAAATTTAACCATTATAATGTTAATCCAATGAATGTCCATTTAGGCTAGCTAATGATGAAACACTGCATATTACATAGTGCTAACCAACTAACAGGAGGAAAGATGCCTTTTATGGGATTATGTAAAAAGAGATCAGTTTCATCAACAGTGTAGTTACTCACTTGGAAAGCTTCCCATTTACTGAGTCTCAGGAATCATGGAGGATCAAAACCAGATATAATGAGATCATTTCTCCCAAGGAAAAATGCAATATGTGATTAGCCATTATTGACTATTATACAAAATGAAAAGGAGTTCAATCCCACACCCATATCCTCTCACACGGTGAAGTCTGGCTATAGAACAAAACCCATAGATGTAATTTTTTTGATTGGATGTCCCAGTTTGGGGCCACAAGCATACCTGGGACTGGACTGCCTTCCAGGGGCAAGAATGAGGATATGCAGACTGATTGGAAGTTTGAAGAGAAATTCTATTTACAGGAGCATATATACAAAAGGCAATCAGGTAGAATAACTACAAAACCCACGAGGTCCAAACTGACCTTCTAGAATCCTCCACCCTTTCCACCCTCAGTTGGCCTAAGGGTAGGCTGAAACTGCCCTACCCAGCTGGGGTCTATGAGACTTCATTGGGCCACAGCGACACAGCTCAATTCCCTGGCAGCCCCACGAACCATGAGCTAAGAATGTGGGGTGTTCTGAGAGAGAAGTGAAGGCAAGAAAGGCAGGGAAGGGGGAGAGATCAGTCAGGCATTATCTTTTAAGCTGTGATACTGGAAGACAGAATAGAACAACAACATTACAGTATCCTGGGATGAGCAGGTCCATCCCCCTGGGGCCTCTGTCCCTATGGTTTTGTTAAGGGAGAGAATACATTGGAGAATCCAAATTCTCTGTAATGGTTTGAAATGGGAGAAGAGTAGATTTAGACTTGATGTTAGAAAAAAAAGTTCTTTACAATAAAGGTGGTTCAGCACTGGATTAGGTTGCCCAGGGGGGTGGTTGAGGCCCCATCCCTGGAGATATTCCAGGTGAGGCTCGACATCCTCTAGCTGAGGATGTCCCTGCTCACTGCAGGGGGGCTGGACTAGATGACCTTTAGAGGTGCCCTGCAACCCAGGTCATTCTATGATTCTACAATTCTGTAGATGTATTTTAAGGGTGTAATGGTGATATTACACATCACTCATAGCTTTTTTCTGAGAGAAATGCAAAACCTCCTAGCCAAATCAGAATATGGTGAATCCATTCTCCAGTGCTTCAATATTGGCTCCAAACTCATAAGAGGTTTATCAAGCAGTTTGCATAAGTTGGAGGATAAAAGAGCCTAAGCTGCCTCTCATGGACTCTCACCTTGCATTCTCCACTTGGCTGCAGTTGAAAGCTGGTCATTTGGGATGTTCTGACCTAGATGTGTTTACATGAACAGAATCAAAATCAATATCACAGTCCTGGGCTGTGAAGCTGCATGATGCAAAACCTTTCAGAGACCGAAGGAGTATACAGACAGAGCTCTTCGAGGGTTTTGCCTGACCTGAAGTTCCAAACTCCTCTTTTGAAGAGTTCCTGATAGAAATCTCAAAGCTATAGTCAAAACATCCAATGCTAGCATCATCCCAAATATGGGAAGCCCCAGAAAGCCTGAATTCTGATTCCTTTGTTAATTTGCCTGTTTCTTCGTCTTGTTTCCCCTCAGCACTAGAACCAGCAGCAAATTTTAATGATCCTGCATCAGACTATGAGCTATGAGGCTATCTTTCTCATTCCTCTGCCATCCAGAAAAGTGGATAAAGAATCCAAGGACCTGCACTGTGTCTTGCCAGGATGCAGTCTGCAGGGAAGAAGCTAGCTTTTTACTTTTTTTACAACCCTCTCAAGCTCAATTAAGTGAATAGAGGAGAAAACTGCCACAAGTGAGTAGAATGAATTGCTGTCTGTCGTGCCTGCAGAGCTAAGAAATCTGAGCAAGAAGTGCAGCCTTTGGACAAAAGCTGGAACAAGCCAAGGTGTGTCTGGGAGTTCTGGGTGGGTGTATGATAGCCTGATCTTCTCTTCTCTTTCATGTATATAATTTCCCTCGACACAGGAAAGAAATGGCTTCCCCATGGTGGCTAAAGCAACTTCACCACAGGCTAGTGACTTTAGAAAAACATTTGATGCTTTTCTGATTTATTTTAATAGGGTTTAACTGTCGGAAATGAGGGAAGTTAACATGTGACTTTCAGAATACTCTGTGGAATATCAGTGAGCTCTTCATGTTCCCTGTTGGAAACCCAGCAGTGTAGAAGCTGTCGATGCCACAAACCTGCTGTTTGAAACTCACTGCTCTGCTTATTTAGCAGATAAGGCACTGCCAAGGATAAGATACAGAGACTGAGTTTCATACAAAACTCCATCTGCATTCTACAGCCCAAAATCTAGAGCAAACACATTCTGACACAGCTGAATGAAAATGAATACCACTTCTGTATTAAGATGCACTCAGAGATGTATTTAAAAAAAAAACAAATCAACACTCCTGTGCCTGTGGGAAAAAAAAAAAAGAAAAAAGGAAAAAGAAAGAAGAAGGAACCTCTTCACTTTTGTTATATAGATAGTAGATGCAGTGGGACCCCAAATAGCAGAAGATGCTTCAGGACAGCACAGAAGGCTGGGAGCCGTCAGCCAGCACAGCCTGGCTGTGTTTAAGTAACCTTCATGCAGCTCTCTCAGACACACGTTGCCTCCACACAGGAAAACACAGCTTCAGCTCTGCAGCAGAGTTGAGATATTGCAACTTAGGCACTAGCTGGCCTCCTTAAGCACCTGCTGAGCTGGCAGGTGAGGAACACAGAGAATCTTCAGAACCAGGCTCACTGATAGAAAGCACAACATACACAACCCTTTCATGCAGAACAAAAATTGTCCAGTGTATGGAATATCCTAGTTACTGGGCTATAGGAGGAGGAAGTTCCCTTTGCTTTGAGTAGCTTAAAGAATTACTGAGTGCACATTTTAATGGCTGTAGTGATGTTGACATTTGGACTTTTAATGCTCAGGGACCTTTGTGAACTTAGAAACATGAGGTGGGAGGTAGTAAACAGTCATATAGTTCAGGATGTTGGAAATAAGGACTACATCCTGAGCCAGATCATCTTTTTTTCTTTTTTCTCTCTCTTCATGGTGTAGGCTTCCATGAACTCCAAAGGTACACCCGTAGAGAAATTGTACATGGGACAGCACGTTTACTGGCAATGTCAGCTGATGTTTTTATGATATAATTAAATAGCAATTACTTTCCCTCCTTCCTTCCTTCCTCTTCTGTCTTCCTACAGAGAGTTGTGAACGGAGCATGTTGAGATCTATTCTTGGAGAAACTGTGCAATTGAGCTGCTTCTTTTTTTTTTTTTTAATTATTATTTTAGCAGACACTTTCTCTGCATGAATCCAAAATAAGAAACTTGACAGAATATATTTTGAGGCATCAAAAATCTGATGCTAGTTTTCCTGGGTCAGCGACAGTGTATTAGTAATGACCGAAATAGATATTTGTGGGATATTTTTAATGCATCATTTTACAAAAATAAAAGCTAATAACTATTCATGGGATATTAATATATATTAGACTACTGCCTTTTGAATTTTGTTCTTGCTGTAAAATAATTTTATTTGGGTTAACTTCATGCACAGTCACGCTTGCCTTCAAAGTTCCCAGGTAGTTTGTGTCATTAGATTACAGCTTTGAGGTAATTTGTGATGATCAGACTGACTTGCTTCTCTCCCATTTTCCTCACACAAATCTTTTCATAGTTCCACTTGTGTGTGTATGACCTTCCTTGTATAACTCTACTTCTACAATAATTTGTTCTTGTAAATTACTTATAGCCTCATTAGAAACAAGGAAATTTGAGATTACTTCCTTGGCGCTATGACAGGTATTGAATCTTCTACGCTGGTTGTGGCTATGTCAATGATAAAATACAAAAGAGGATTGTGTAACATATGAAGAGAAATGAGGCTCACTTAATGGCAAGTCTTTGAAAAGACACTTGGGCTTGTTTTCAAACAGTCACATTCAGACCCTTAGTTTTAACTGCTATTAACTGCCCTGCAGGCAAGATGGTTTACACCAGCTGTTGGTGTCTTGTGTCAAAGTTTACCTTTTCATGCAAAATTCCCCCATCTTCTGTTTATGTTGTGTAGCTCTTTAACTGAATAACCCTTGTCCAAAAGTACTTACACAGTTACCCTCAAGGAAACAGCTGTCTTGAAATGTCAAGCTTGACCAGGCTGTAGCTCAGCAATGCTTTTGTTTCCTCTATGTTGTAAAGTAACATCGGTTTAAAGTGCAAGACACTGTAAAGTTTACCCAGAATAGACTCCACATCAAATGCTTCCAAACAATTCACCCTTAGTGATTTATCAAATATTGTATTTATTTCTGCTGCACTCTGCTTACACTGAAGGCTCTGGCACTGGCTTCATTTGGTACCTGAGGTTTTCTCTGTTCTTCAAATGAGATGTAAATAGAAAGAAACAGACAAGGTACTTAGCGGCCTTTAAAGACTGCCACATTTTTTGGAAAAGGATCTCCCACACTGATGTCTAATTGAAGTGAAGCCACATTTGTTTTGTGGGTACACAGCTGGAAGATCACATTGGGAGCAGATGATTTTGCCAAAGAAGAACTATAGTCCTTAAGAATCTGCTTGTCATTTTATCCACCTCTAGCATACCTTTGCTAGGACTAAATATTCCCAAAGTCCAGTGGCTCCTCCAAGGGAAAAATGTCTTGGTTTTCTTTCAGCTCATTCATGTAATGATAAAAATGTGATGGATGGATGGATGGATGGATGGATGGAAGGAAGGAAGGAAGGAAGGAAGGAAAGCAGGCAGGTAGGCATTTCAGGTTCAGTCTCTGAAGAAGAAACAACTGGTTCATGACATGGTTCTGCTCTAGATGATTTTACTGATTCACCAGGGAGTGCTGGTGGATAACAAGTTGTCCATGGGACTGCAGTGTGCCCTTGTGGCCGAGAAGGCCAATGGGATCCTGAGGTGTATTAGGAAGAATGTGTCCAGCAGATCAAAGGAGGTTCTCCTCCCCCTCTACTCTGCCCTGGTGAGACCCCATCTTGAGTGCTGCGTTCAGTTTTGGGCTGCACAATTTAAGAGGGACAAGGATCTGCTGGAAAAGGTTCATCAAAGGGCTATGAGGATGATGAGGGGACTGGGACACTGCCTGATNTGACACTGCGTGATGAGGGGAGGCTGAGGGACCTGAGGCTTTTTAGTCTGGAGAGAAGCAATTTAATAAATGTTTATATATATCTGAGGGTTGGGGGTCAGCAGGGGGGGACAGGCTCTGCTCACTTGCTCTCTGTGATAGCACAAGGAGCAATGGATGTAAGCTGCAGCACAGGAGGTTCCACCTCAACACAAGGGGGAACTTCTTTACTGTAAGGGTCACAGAGCACTGGAACAGGCTCCCCAGAGAGGTTGTGGAGTCTCCTTCTCTGGAGACTTTCAAGGCCTGTCTGGATGCATTCCTCTGTGACCTGAGCTAGACTGTATGGTCCTGCTCTGACAGGGGAGTTGGGCTCGATGATCTCTTTGTGTCCCTTCCAACCCCTGACACCCTGTGAGCCTGTGATTATAAGAATATTCATTTGCTTATTTACATTCTTGTTTTGTGCCTGACAGGTTTTTTGTAGTGTTTGTCTTTCAGTGTATTGAAATACTTTGTTGGTGGGTTTTTTGAGCTTAACATTGTTTCAAGGAAATCTTCCAAAGCATTGACTATGATTACAACTGTCATTAAGTATTTCTGATTTTTCAGCCCTACAGAAATTACTATCATTGTGTATCAGCAGTGTCAAAGTGCTCTGGTACATCAGCTAATTTATTGACAGCATGGGTCAGTGGGAGTGTCAGTAGGATGACAATCAAACAGAATCATTCTTATAGCTCTCCTGATACTTTCAATCAGCATTTGAATAAATATAAGGTAGACTCTTCAACCTGGTAAAAGCAATGCTGAGCCAGGGTTAGTATTTGCCATTCTTTAATAAGAATATAACAATGTAGGCAGGATGGATACCTGTCATTACAGCTGTGACAAATACATTTGTTTGCCCTAAGTTATCTACTTGGCAGATGCTACTGGAATAAAAAAAAAGAACAGAGGTCAGGTATGTGTGCTGCTGATAGCCTTGTCCATAGAGGTGCTGAGTGGGGCAGAATGAAAATGGAAATTTCTTTAGCCTTGTGGCAACTGTGAAATTAGGGGTGAAAATTATTGGGTTAGACTTGTCTTTAAAGCTGCATCTGAGAAATCTGAACTTGTTTTTGAGCTGAGGTTTTGCTTAGAGAATTTTGAGTTCTTTGGTTTCTTCCTTTTTTATTTTTTGTTTTGTTTTACAGTAAGAAAGGAATAAATGACAGGGCTAAAATAATTTTAAAGAAACATGTAAAAGTTTTGCTAGAAGAGCTTTGAAAGAAGCATTTTGGTGTTTTCCAACCTGTGAAATTGGGCAGGAGAGGCCATTCTTGACATTTCAGAGCACTCATGATGTGGAATTAGCATGTTAACTTTCTGGGAAATTATTATTAAAATTTTGGACTGTCTGTATGTGATTTTATAGGAACAGGAAGAGAGGGAGAGTCTATAGTCTTCTCAGAGCCCAAATCAGGGATATCACTGGGAAACTACCCAGTGCAATGATCAGACTACTACCTACTGCTGGTCCTCCAGATAGCTGGGAAGGAAGCTGCCTCATGTAGTCTGAGGGTAATGAAGAGAAACTTCAAGGCCTTGGGACGTTGGTGAAGGAGTCTGGGGCACAATGTATTTACTCTTTTGAATGTCTCAAGCTTTCCATAATTTCTCTGTTTTCCCTTGCAAAGAAATGATACTCAAGCAAGAAGCACTTAGGCAGAAGATTCCTGGCCAATTTTACATCAAATACCAATGGGATACTTGAAGTGGGGGATTCACAACATCTTTTCAGATTTTTTCCATACCCACTGACACAATTAATCACACTTCTCTTCTGGAAAAGTAAAAATTGAAGTCTGTAGGTGGCTGGTTGTGATTAGGCTGCTAATATTTCCTCTCTTATATTTCCCTTTTTTTAAAAAATATTTTTCCCTGAAAAACAAAACAATAAAAAAAAATACTGCCTGGGTTTCTTTAATCTGTTTGAAATGCTCATCGGCCAAGGAGCTGCATTAGACTCATCTGTGGAGGCAGCTGCTCGCCCACCCTTCTGTCTGGAGAGGAGATAAATACAGAGGCACAGCACAATTTTTTGTTTTTTTCCAGTGTGCTTGCCTATTTAATCAAATCCACCACTGCTGCCAACTGTCAGCAGCCTTATGGTTTATAAATGTTGTAGTTCAACAGGCGCTAATGCTCTATCTTATCTTAAAACAATGATAACTTTCATCTTGAGCAAAATGATATTTTTTTGTGTGTGTGAGAGGAAGAACATTTGCTAATGTTCAGTGTTATTTCAGTTATGTAACAGTCTGGCAGTTTAAGATGTGGGTTGAGCATTGGTGTTTTGTGTGAAGGTGCTAAAGAATAAAGCTACTGAGGTTTTCTTGATGTTATCCTAAGGGTCAGAAAACTTGAGCAAGAGAAGATAATCACATTGTTTAATGCTATACAACTGAATCTAAGCCTCCTGAGATTTCAAAAATCCAAAGTTTTTCAGAGACCTGTCCATGGAAGACCAACACAAGCATTCTGTATTAGTCTGTGTGGGGTAGCATCACATTAGCTAAGAGAGGAGGTCAGTGTCCCAGCTCATGCAACAAGAAGCTTCTAGAACTGAACACCCTTTGGTTTTGGTCATATANCCCCCTTCAGATACTGGAAGGCTACTCTAAGATCTCCTGGAAGCCTTCTCTTCTCCAGGCTGCAGAGCCCCAGCTCTCTCAGTCTGTCCTCATAGCAGAGCTGCTGCAGCCCTCTTATCATCTTCGTGGCCCTCCTCTGGACATCATAATTTGAGCAGAAGGCTGGACAGGAGATCCCTAGAGGTCTGTTCTAATCACATTTCTTTGATGTATAAAGCAATCTCACTGGAACACAAACCAAGTCCTGTTAGCTTTAGGCACAGTATCCCACGGTCTGAACCTCTGCTTTTGCACTGTGGTGAGGACACATAAAGAGCAATGTAATAGAAACATTAAGAGATATAAATGCAGTACCCAGGGCTTGTCAGAAAGCCTTTTACTGAAAAAGACCCACAAAGTCCAAGCTCACCTTTCCAGATCCCTTAGATCAGAAAACAACTTATAAATACATATTTAATCTGAAGTATAACAAAAAAGGAAAAAATAAAAACAAGTAAACAAACAAAAAGCCTCACAAGCAACAACAACATAACCCACAAACAAACAAAAAAACTACAAGCAAAAAAACACCACCACAAACAAAAAACCATAGCAACAACAACAAATTCCAAAACAATCCAACCTAACCAAACTCAAAAAAATCAGAGAGAAGGCTTCCAAACAGGACAAGAAAATCCTCACTTTTCAGAAAGACAATCCTACCTAATTCAGAAGCAGACCTGTGAGCAAATGTTAGTCCTGTTGGAAAGCCTTGGTCTTCATGCATCAATGCAAACCTAGGGCAGATGGTCTGGGGGTGCACTTGCAGAAGGAAGTCCTTACACTGGTAAGCAGTAACAGAACTTTCTTTAAATGTCCTGCAGCAGAGAAGTAGAAGACTCTCATCAACATCTCCTATGAATGGTGGCCTTAAAAATGTTTCTTGGATAGTATGGGCTGTGTTTTGTTCCATCCATTGGTGATTAGCTAACTCCAGTGCATCATCTCTCTGAGCTGCCATAATTCCTGGCATTCATAGGAGTTGCTCAGTGTTACAGAGAAACATAAGAAATGTTTGACCCTCACTTGGCTTCGCCCATGACTACACAGACATCCTGCAAACAGAAGCAGCCATGTTACCTTTAACTCACAAACTGAAATGATGCTTGACAAAAAGTTATCAAGCATGTTCCTTCTACATGAGTCAACATAAAGAATTTTGGAAAATGAAGGGATATTGAGAGTAGATTTCATAGTCCCTCTCTTCTGAATCTTGCCCCTACTTTGCCAACTTGACAGCACTAGCACATGGGTAAGGCCTTGACTAGAACTTTAATGGAGTGTTATTTTATCAGTATCTCAGGAAACAACATCTGGCTGCATAATTCTCTTTGGGCTGCATTTTATGGGATTAGTGCTACTTGGATGAGCAGGATCAGTTTTGATCAAAAAGACAGAAACTGATACCTTCCAAACACACCCAGCTAAGGTGGAAGACCTGACCACAAGGTTAAGAGACATCAGTTTGGAACTGGAGGTTTAAATAATACAACATGGATAGTAAAAGTACTTTATTTCAACCATGGGAGAAGAGGCACAATCTCAAAGGAACAGTCAGAGCTATAAAAGTCAGGTAAAAAGACAGACAAGTCCTGGTGGCAACAAGCCTAGAGATCCTAGCCAGAAAGTTCAGATTTATAGGCATTAACCTACAAAGCTCAGCAGGATGAACCCCTGCTGAGAGCAGACTGTAGCATCCTAGGCTTAATAAGGTAATTTCAGCAGAGATAAGTCTAATTAAAGGCAAAAGGAAAATACAGTGGGGCAAAAAGAATCCCTTGCCACAGGAACAGAAACAACAGGAAAGGAGGTGTATTTTTACTAAGAGGTGTTACTGAAGGTTTTTTATCTGCTGAGGAGCAAGTCTTAAGCATGATTCCTGCAGAAGGAAGCATGCTTACATCTGCTACACCTAACACTTGAAGAAATGATCCAGCCACTCCACAGGGAGTAAGAACACCAAAAAACCCCCAAACGACCCCCAGTGGAGAGCAAAGCTGGTACTCAGATCTCGGGGATGGAGACTGAAATGTCTACACATAGAAATAGAGACAAATATTTCTGTTCTGAAAGAGAAAGGACACATTCAGTCAGCGGGGAAAAACTCCTGGAGCCAGAACACTAGCAAAATAGTAACTAAAATGCTTCTTGCAATTAGCAGCAATCAAAAATGGCTCTAACTCAAAAGGAGATCTGCTGCATCTTGGAAGCCTGACTGGCTCCAGCAACCCTTTCATCTGGTCTTCATTATTCTGTCAGATTTGTATTTTTAAAATGACAGGATTAAAAAAAACAATTAATATTTTTTTAAAAAAAATCAAAATCAGTGTCTGTGCTATAGAATGAGTCATCAGCTGTCAGTTAGCACTGAGCCAAGACTCTGAGGATACAGTGCAGGTTAAGTGAATGCATTGTGAAGTCTCCACCCCTGTATGTCACACTCCAGCTGACACACTATGGTACCATGAGAGCTCAATGCTTCATCTGGAAACTGAAGCTTGTAGGATCCCTGCTTCTTCTTTGCTCTTTGCCCCAAGAAGTAGCAAACAGAAGGCTCACCCTGCAGAGGGGCAGTTTTTCTCATGGTTTATCATTCACTCTCAGTCCCTGCTGGTTATTTCTCTACAGCAATGGGATGTCCTGCCAGGAAGTGTGTGTGGCTTCTCCTCTCTCAGTCCCAGTCCTGGGGAGAATTTAATGGTAACATAAGGAACTATTTAAAAGGACAAATGCAATCTGTAATGCTAGATATAGGAGAAAGTAACTGAGCTGAGAATCTGGAAATGCAGCCACCAGAGCTCTCACTGTCTGGCTTTGTGTTTGCCAAGTGAAGCAGAGCTGGCCCACTCACCAGCAACCTCTGTATACCTTTGTCTAGAGCTCTCCTGGAGAGTTGTTATGCCCATGACTTGAAAACTCACTATGCAATAATTACTCTTGTTCCTTCTCACCATGCTTTCCACATCCCAGGGTCTGAATTCCTGTTAGTTAAGGGGTTGTTAGAAACACAACTGACACACATTTGGTGTGACTGCATGGAGACAGCTGTAAAAAGCATTGAATCTAAGTATCCATCTAAACAGTAAGGTGAGGAGAATGATCTTGCAGTATCCCATGTCTTTGAAACTTCACAAGAAACATTATTGCTGACTTTATTGCTTCAAGAAAAAAAAAAAAAAAGAATTAGAAGAAGGCACCTAGCAATGAAAAATCATTATTAAATCTGCAGCAAGCTATCCACTAAGGTGTTTTGTTAAGGCTGGGCATTTAAAGAGGAGCCTAAAACACTAACAGGGCAACATTTGTAATGAGGAATCAACACTGTGACTACACACAAAACCTTAGTAAAATGACAAAGGCCTTTTTCAGGCAGCAAAAGCAATTGAGAAAAGCTCTTTTCTAGGAATCCCTGCTTGAATCGTGGCACCCAATCACCTCCCAGAGAAACTTAACTTCAGGTTTGGCTGCAAAAAAATTCAAATACTTAGATGGATTTTGCAACTACCTTCATAGAGGATTACCATAGGATGTTAAGTTTCACTTGTGCCTTGCTCTGTAGAGGAAGGAAAAGCCAAACCCTGCAATTAAGGTCTGCACTTTCTCATTAGTGCTTTTAGATTTCCCTTGGTCTTGTCTTCAGTCTCTCATTTGTAAGTTAATTTATCTCTGAGCTTGGCAGGTTTACTCTCATGAGAAATAGCTTTAAGTTTTCATTTGTGACTAGGACTGACTTACAGCTGAAGACTAGTTAAAATATGGTTGAAGGTCAATGTTTAATTCTACATACACTCAGAAAATTTCTCCCAAACTGGTGACTTGAGTTTTTTCAGCACTACTTAGGAGGAGGTTCTTTACAGTGAGGGTGGTGAGACACTGGCACAGGTTGCCCAGGGAGGTTGTGGCTGCTCCCTCCCTGCAGGTGTTCAAGGCCAGGTTGGACGAGGCCTTGAGTGACCTGTACTAGTGGGAGGTGTCCCTGCCTATGGCAGGGGGTTGGAACTAGATGATCCTTGAGGTCCCTTCCAACCTTACTATTCTATGATTCTATGATTAGATGAGATAAGATGGGTTCCATTCTTCACCTCTTACCTAGTTGCAAAGTCCTTGTGTGGGCAAGACTGCTTTTAAAGGTGTCAGATTAAGGATGTTCCTTCCAACCTTACCATTCTATGATTCTACTTTAATGACACTGCTAAGTTGCTAGTTTAATTAACTGCATCATCATGTGGACTGCCAACTCTGAGCCTCTTACTGCCTTCTGCTGACAGCACTGAGTGAAAGCAGCACCCCTGTATAATTTCTTTGGAAACCCATGAGAGCAAGTGTGTTGAGCTGAAGTCCAAAGGAGTGTGAATAGATTCTAAACCAAAGGCAAGATGGATCTCAGGTTCCATTTTCACAAATCAAACAAGGGGCATTTAAATGTTT
This sequence comes from Ramphastos sulfuratus, assembly GCA_013399055.1. Classification (NCBI taxonomy): domain Eukaryota; kingdom Metazoa; phylum Chordata; class Aves; order Piciformes; family Ramphastidae; genus Ramphastos; species Ramphastos sulfuratus. The sequence continues at coordinate 9,550 of WBNM01042543.1, read as the reverse complement.
TTATACTCTCCTAATACAATTGACCACACAGCTCTTTTCTGTCATTTCAACTTCTGCATGTCAATAATCCCCTGCTGGGGTAAAGCATGTAAGAAGGTAGGCAGAGCTCTCCTGGGATGGTAGGAAACACACTAAAATGTTAGAGTAGGCAGGAAAGCAACAGCTCTGCACTTCCATAAGGGAGCCTGGGGCTGCACTTTTCCATATTCAAACCAAAGAGGAGTGGGAAAATATCTTGTTTGTCCTTATGATGGATACTGCCATCTATGTAACTTAGAACAGAATTCAAGCAATGGGACATGCCTACCTGTGAGTAACAGTTGGGAAGCTGCACAGCAGCTGACAATATCAATAGTTTATTATTGATTCCACAGCCACTCTGAAGCAGTCATGGCAAGAAGCTGTGCAACAGGATAACCCTGTTATAGGGAATGGTAAAAGCAAGCATTTCTTTACTGCTGGCCTAGGATTTCCTCAAATATTTGTGTATTAGCCACTTTGCTGCAGCTGTTTACCTTTGAGATACAAACTTTACTACAAAATGCAACCAAACAACAACAAAACCATCAAAAAGAGAAAGCAATCCATGAATTTGTGTTCACCACCAGTACAGAAAGACAAAAATGGAGGTGGAATACACCCTAACCATAACTCCATTTAGCAGCAATTGTACAACTAGAGATGAGGCTTTGGAAACCTTTGTGAATGAGTGGGGACTGAATCCACTTCTGGGTTGATATTGTATGTCATCAATTAATTTGACTGAACTTCCTGGACAAGTTATTAAGTCCCCATCCCACTTCCTCATTATCTTAAAACCTACCAGTACTAGCCCCAGTACCTTACAAAAGAGATCAAGAATTATACATAACTACAAATAATTCATGCCAACATTTTCCTCTTATCTGAAAACCTCCAACCTCTCTCCAGTGTCACTAAAAGAAGTCTTATTCTAACACATTATTTTATAAAACCAAAACAGACAGCAAGCATTTAAGGCAATTATTTGCCTGCAATCATAGTCTGACTGCCATCCTCCTTGTTTTCTAAAAGGAAATCTGTTTTTGAAGGTGACCTGCATTACCACAGAGTTAATCAAAATGCACTGTGTGTGATCAGTTATTATTTTATCTCTAAGCATCCTGAGTCACTCAAAAGGTGTAAATGTTCTCTGGGGAAGCATCACACCACTAAGACTCTTCTTCAGGATAAAAAAGGGGGTCATATCTTTCCCCAAAGTACTAAGCCTCTGGTGATATCGATCTATTTAAACACTGCATAAGATATTTCATATTTAGATTGCTGCAATTTCTTGGATTTCAACACATAGTTTATCTTTTGCCACAAGAATAACTTCTTTTCCTGTCACTGTAGATGTAGGTGCCCCTGAGATCCTGCTGTCCACGAGTCAGGTGCAAACCCTTGCAACAAATGTTACTTAGAAACAATGCTGAGCTGCTGAAAAGTCATTTAATTTTCAAGAAAAAACTGCCCAACTTTTTGCATACTTCTTGTTTTGCTTTCAGTTGTGATCTCCTGGTTTATACCCAGAAAACCTGAGATGTGTAAACAAAAGCATCTCATTTTTTTTGGTATGCTTAGTATTAGAAGTGCAGGATGCATGCAGGATGCATGCAGGATTTTAAGGTGACAGAGAGAATGAAAATCCTGATTTCCATTATTTCCCAGCAGGAATGTGGTGGTGAAATGTAAGTAGCTATGGAAGCAGTTTCTTTTGTTTCCTGTACAATAGACCAAATTTCTAAAACCTTGCACTCATAGAGAAGGAGAGCACTTCCCTACAATGGTACTACTGCAGTACCTTTCTCCACTGATACAAACACAATGAGCTCTGCTTCTCCACTCCAAACCAGGCAAAAGACTGATTTGCTCTCTCTGGCACAATACATTTGATCAGTGGGAAAAGGCAGGGAGGGAAGGTGTCTGACTAACACACAGATTTCACCTTCCACTGGGTAAAGGGAGTAGGAGCTATTTAGAGGAAATTCTGCAGTATGTAATATCCTGCACTTTTCTTTTGATTACCTGTAAATAGTAATTCAATACATAGTACCTGTGGTCCTATCAAATTAAAGTTTGAAGTTCTGTAAGGTAGGAAATCAGGTATGATATGAATCAGGAATTAAGAGATCTAGGGGAAACTCTTTGGCTAAACTCAGACATTCTGTGTAAACTTGGGCAAATCATTTCAGCTTTTCTGCTTTCCAATTTCCACAGAGAAAATGGGAATCACACATTACAAGAGGTGTGTTAGGGAATATACAGCTTGGCTCATGCTTTTATGCCATCTAATGAAAGATCTAAGGCTTATTTTTCAATAACTATCTCTTCCCTTATGATCTATCAGGATGCTGCCAATCTTCTGGGTCACGTTTGCCCTGTGTTGGGACTAGAGAGGTCACAAGAAATGGTCACAGTCTGACACTTTCTTCCTGCACAGCACCCTAAATGTGGCAACTACCTGCAGGATTTTATACAGCTCTTACAACAAAATCCATTCAAATTGCACTCACCACTTGCATCATTTAATAGATGAGCAACAGGAGAAAGCTATGTCTTTTCAGTCTACAGTCCTTGCCAGGAGGAGGTTTGAGTCTTAGCTAGGGGTTTTGTTATTTCTGTGCAGTGCATGTTAATGTATTTAACAAGCCTCCAATGTACATGAAATCTGCTCATTCTACAGCAAACATCCAGCCAGCCATGATCACTAAGGTAACAGAGAATACAAGAGATTTCAGTTCAGCTAGCACATCCTATGAGGATAGGCTGAGAGAGTTGGGGCTCTGCAGCCTGGAGAAGAGAAGGCTTCCAGGAGACCTTAGAGTAGCCTTCCAGTATCTGAAGGAGACCTACAGGAAGGCTGGGGAGGGACTATTTACAAGGTCTTGTAATGACAGCACAAGGGGCAATAGGTTTAAACTGGCAGAGGGGAGATTTAGACTGGATGTTAGGAGGAAGTTCTTTCCAGTGAGGGTGGTGAGACACTGGCACAGGATGCCCAGGGAGGTTGTGGCTGCTCCCTCCCTGGAGGGGTTCAAGGCCAGGTTGGACGAGGCCTTGAGTGACCTGTACTAGTGGGAGGTGCCCCTGCCTATGGAGATGATCTTTGAGGTCCCTTCCAACCCTCCCATTCTATGATTCTATGATTTACCTTCCATTCTTTTACTCAGGTTTGCATGTCTATAGGGGAAAATTCTCTTCAAAAAGAAAAATCTTAAAAAGAAATACAAATAAATACAAAGAAGCCCTGAGTAGCTGATCTATCTCTCAGTGTCTAATGCAGCATGGGAAGCCCTTCTGAAGGGACAGTAGCAAAAACCACCCATAGGTGCACTCTCACCAGTTAATTACTACTTTTCACTCTAAAGGCAAAACAAATGTGATCAGTGCCACACAGAATCAAGTATCACAACTTTGTGGTCAGACGCTGAGAAGCTTTAAAGTGCCTTGTCTCCATTTGTTCTTCAACAATTCCAGATATTTATATCAACATTAGCTAAATACCAGACCCTTAGTAGATGAGTCTGATCTCAGCAGGGGAAGACTCTGCAGGGATTTTCATTGTGACCTCAGTGAAAGTCTCTATTTTCTTCTGTCTCAGTTTCCTTTGCTACGAGAATGGGGCAATGACACTTAGCTCCTAAAAGTGTGTTAAAACCTTTCTGGTGGGAACTGCAAAACAAGCAGCAAGTATCTTTGTAAGTGTAGAGGAAAATAACCCAACTACCCTCCATAAATGTTCTGAAGAATGGGGCAGTAGAATGTCTTCATCTGATTTGTTCTCCATTCAGGAGATTTCATTCTTATCTAAAACCTCCTCTTGAAAATCCCATTTAGTTTTATAACATGCTTGGGAGTCCTTTGGAACAGTATACACTTTACAAATGCAAGATAATACTCAATGTTTCCAGGCTTCTGCATCTAACTAACACTCATCCAAAAATGTAAACAGATTGAAAATTTTGTCATAAATGCTCCATTTCTTTCCCCAGTGTTCCATAAAGTTTGAGTAGGAAAGCAAAAGAACCACATTTGATTATGTACTACTGCATCTACCTACATTTGATTATGGGTAGGTTACCCAGAGCTCATTAAATCATGTGCATGGACTGGATGCCCAACACTTATGCCTACTGCAAAATTAATTGAGAAACAGAGGGAATATCCTTATGCACATTGAGCTTTGGGGATCAGGGTATTTGGCTGGGATCTCTGAACACTGCCCAGTCTAGAACAGAGTCAATAACTGAAAACAAATATTCTCAAGTAATATTCAAACTCTTAGGAGAGCCAGAAAGTCTTCTAATACTTTCTTGATCACTTGACAGCTTCATTTCTATTGCTTCCAGATGTCATATAAAATGTGATTTAACTTTTTGTAATGACATTTCAAGAGTAGGGTAAATTTTTGTCACTTCTTTAGTGTGTTAACATTTAGTAAATGAATTTGACTGCCTCCATGAATGCAGACTACATAGATGATACTGGATGAAAAAGACCACTTCAAACTGGGGGCTTAGTCTGAGCAGTCTGGAAGGGATGTTCTAAAAAACTACACCTCTTTCTTTATGGAGCCTGACAGATATGGTTGAATAAAGTCTGGACTAAGATTTTTGCCTGTGAGTCCAAGATCCCCAGCACTGTAATATATTGAGGACTGTTAGCTGAAAGTTTCTGGAAGTGAAAGTTTAGAAATCTGCAAACTTGAAGATAAAATGAAAAAGCCCTGATCCCTAAAACCTTCTGAAGGTCATCAGGAACTCCATCTTGATCAGTTCCGAAAGCAGAGACAAAGTCTTCCCTCCTGATAACTTTTCTGGCTTGGAAGATCTAACTTTAGCATTTGAAAACTTAAGTTGTGCTGCTTGTGCCAGATAGTCCCAAAAGGAAGAGCAGATTTGAATCACAGGCTTGCATCCAGAGATGTATTAATGATTCCTTTCCAAGTTAAACATGAAGGGGCTGGAATAATCCATATTCCTTATGCAATAATTTTGGGGAGAATGAGGCAGAGAGTGATGATGATGGATACTAATAAGAGAACCACAGGAACACATTTGACAGGTGTGACAGGGATATGAAGGGCTGGATCCACAATCCATGAAGGATAAAAAACTGTCCTGTAAAAGGACACCTATGTCACATTTTATTTTAATCTAGAGATTACTGGATGGTGGTGCATATAATAACTGAAAGCAGCTGTGTTTGTTTCCTTGACACAACCCCAGATTAGATCCTCAGTCAATTTGATGGAGATTTTTTAAATAAAATTTTTCAGCCCAACCTTTTCAGACACATAATGGCATAGAAATGCATACTGCCATGAGATATGTGGAGCAAGAACCCCTGCTGGATTTTCTCTAGTGAGCAGTAGAATTACAAAGCACTGCTTGGTTATTTTACAGGCATTATTTGGCAACCTCCAGCATCCTGAGTTTTGTAGACAATATTTGGAAAAACCTCTTGTTAGAAGGCATCATCAAATTTTCCTAACACACAAAGATATTACTGATACTTCAGTGGAACCAGACTTGTTTTACCATCAGGAACTCAAGTGTTTCTTCAAGCTGTGCCACAAAACTTGTTCTGAGTTTGAAGTCTCCACCTTATTTTCCTTACTTGGAATGTTCAGTCTCACTGACTTGCACTGTATCACTTGTTTCTCTTAGTGATACTCCCTAGAACAAAATCAGGGAGAACTATCCCTCATAATTTTTCTTACCTCTCCATTTTTGGGGTACTTACTTGTAAGAAAGGTTGTGGGTTTCTCAAGCAGCCAAGAGTCTCAGGGAATTTGCAGGAGGTCAGAAGCCAGCTCCTCTATGTCTTCATGTCTCATCTGAAATCTGCTCCATTGCTCCTGCTGAAGTCACTAGCACAAAACTTTGTATCCATGGATATGATTCAGCTACGTGTCCAGAACATTTTAAAATCTCTTTCTTCCTGATATTTTTACCTATAAGTTGACTTTGATCATTACTATTGTCTTTCAAGCTGTCCTTTCATCATTGTTGTCACTGCAGTCTGACAGCTATTTTGCTTCAGTGCCCTGAAGAAGCTTACCCTGTATTGACCCCTGCTTCTACTTTCACTCATGAATATTTAACTGCTGTAGTTTACACCTGCTGGATCTCATTTTCTGTCATTAAGATCATTCAAGTTTACTGTGGGGGAAAGAAAATAAAGTGCTTTGTGATGTCAAATAATTCTCTGAAATGATTCTCCTCGCAGATCTAGTCCCATCATATTCCTTTTAACCTCTGTTTCCACCATCAAGTCTCACTCTGATAATCCTTTTAGTCAGCTGCCTCCTTTTTCCACAACACAGGCCCTTGGATAAACCTTTTCTGAATATCCTGTCCAAATTAAAGTGAAAACTCCCTTAGTGTGTCATGTTTTCTGTCTGGGTATGTGTTAAACTCAGAAATGGCTCTATGAACTTGATCCAGAGTTTATGATCATTTCATTCCTTGAACCAGCATGAAAATTATACTGGAGAGACCAGCAGCACTTTCCAGAAACCACATGTTATAGAAATAGCTTCAGAGGCTGAACACCAATTTCTTCCTTTTGAAACCTTTCCTGGTCTGCAGTCCACTTAGTTCTGGATGTTAACAGGATACAGTAGGACCACTCAGCTGACAAAAACACCCAAATTCAGATATATACTCTTCAAGGCTGAATCATAAACTGTACTTAATGTACACTGTGCTGGCAGCCTGGTGTCAAAAACCCTGCTTCACTCCATATGGCAAACTGAGGAGATCCTTAACCATGGCAATCTGAGGAGATCTACTCCAACCCTGCTCAAAGCAGGGATAGTCTTCTTTCACTGAAAGAAGAATAGTTATTGAAAAGAAGTAAATAAATAAATAAATAAATAACCAACCCACATAGCTGGTACAGAATCTGAGCTACCACACTGCAATGGACAAAGCAGTCACAACTCTGGACAATGAATCTGCTAAGAAATAAAACTGTTCCACTATTACAGTTGTCACTTCAGCATCCTGGCCTTCAGCAGGAGCTATTTAGGTCAGAGAAAAATGTTCAATCACTTCTAGTCCAATTTGCAACGTATTGTTGTGAGGACACACTGATAATCACTCCATTCTGAGAACAGGAGGTTTCTCCTTTGTTTCCTAGTCCTTAAAGCAGCTGGTTCACAGAAAGAGCTTTCCTCTTAGCACATGACAGCTTCACTACTCTTGAAAGTTTTGATGAAGAATCTTACTTGAAAGTTTTTTGGAAATCCATCTAATACAGCACAAACCAGATCACCCCTCTCATATTTATTGATTCCATCAAAGAAGTCTAATGGATTTGTGAAATATGACTTCCTTCTACAAAACCAATGTTGCCTCCTCCAGTATATTTATCTAGATGTCCTTCAAGTTCATTTATTACAGTTTTCTACCATTCTTTTCCAGGACAAGAGTCAGATTTGCTGGTCTGTAGTTTCTGAAGTTTTTCCACAGACCCCTTTCAGAAGATAAAATCCTTTTTGTGGCTGGATATTTCCTACCCTCACTTCTTATCAACTGCTGCAGAGTACATTTCAGTTCTTTGGAAACCCTTAGCAGAATTGTGGCTTCCATTCTTTGATACAGGAAAAGAAATAACAGAGAAATCCATGCATTGTCACAAGATTTCATTCTTATCTAAATGCAGACAGAACTTTTTTAAACATTGCTAATAAGAAAACTGGAATTTTGACCTAAAGCTCACTCTTTCTGTCATGGTACTGCAGAAGAAGTTTGGTCGTTGCTGGTTCCTGTGAGCCAATGCCAGCAAAGGGAATGGAATATGACATTGCTTTCTTACTTGGAGAAGATGTAAAAAATATCTTGTGGCTGAACTACACTTATGATAAGAATGACCTTATTTACTCATGAAATTTGTACCAGTTTTGCACTGGAAGGTAGAAGTGTTGAGAAAACAGGACTTTGAAAGTTTGGTGTATATTAGAATTGTAAACCATGCCACTAGTTCTTACTATGTGTAGCTTTCTCTCAGGAGGTTTTTCCTTCAATCTTTAACAAGTGGAGCCTTATTCTGTTATTTGCTGATATTTAGAGACAAGAACAAAGCAAACGAGCTGTAAAACAGAATCTTCCATGCCATGGCTTTTTCAGATTAGGGATGCTATTTGTTCTAAAATTGAATTACAGTCTACTAATAAAGCAATAAACAGTTTAAAGCTACTTAAATTTTTAGAATGTTATACACTGTTTAAAATTAACACTTTCTTTCCATAAAAATAAATCTAATTATGTGACCTATATTTCAATTCAGGGTTAAAAACAGATTATGCAGGTTCTAAATAATGTATTTTGCTGTTGAATCCTGATTCTTATTTGCTTGTTTACAACTGAAGCAGCAGAATCAGAATACATTACTGTTAGCTAAATCAAACCATAAAGTATATTCATGTTGTACATTTTAGCTGGTGAACAAACTTCAGGCAAAAGTCATTACCTTCTGATAGTTTTGTCCTTGTCTGGTGAAGGGACAGAGTGCTCATTTAGAAAAGGCAGGAAACCTGAGTGCTCCAATACTTGCAGTATTAAGTATAAAGTGTTTTAACAAGAGAAAGAATCACATTGCCAAGCAGATTATGTAGGCTGTGGTATTAAACATCAGCATAGAGAGGTCTCAGCAAACCAGGGAAAGTTCCAGATCAAATTTACCAGATGCAGTGTGATTTCACAACAGAGACATTAGACAGAGCAGTAGGGTTACCTTAATAGACCATATGGTCACCATTTAATGTCCCCATAAACCTTGGAATGCAAAACTGACCTATAAAACACAAAGGCATGAAACATTTCCCTCTGCTTCCCAGTTCCTCTAAGAACTGAGTCCAAATCACTTCTCACTTTTGTGACTATGCTATTGACTTCAGTGAAATTACTTGCATCAATAACCAGAAAGGTATCCAGGAACTCATGTTCTTTTCTCAGTCTGCCTCTACAGCTACATCATTGTCTTGCCCAACCAAACTGTTCTGCATTGCACAATAATTTAAAAGAGTATCAAGGTCGCAATAATTTTAAAGTACCAAGGACAAGCTGAAGAGTGGGAGAAAAAGTGGCTTTTTAACTTCAATTCTCACATTACTGCACATAAAGGAATTAGCTACAATCACCAAATGCTGAGTACTAGTGAAATAACTACGAAATGTGATTGGGGAAATGGAAACAGTTCTCCTAATTCTAGTTCTACCTTTTCCGTGATCGTAAAGCAAAAGTTTCTGGATTCCAGAACTGTGTTGAGATCTGCCAACTAGTAACTTGTTGTAAAGTGAGGATTTACAGCATTTTTACAGCATCTTGCATAGCAGAGCCTACTCCAAAACCAGAGTTCTTTAAACATTAAAACAAAATTGAGACATCATTGCAGTAGCATTTAGATGGTAATTAGAACTCCAGCCCTGCTCCACTACCACCAGCAGAGACAATCCTGGTCAGAAATTTGTTTCTTTATCTGTGTAAATACTGTGCTCAAATTATCACCTGAATCATAGAAT
>WBNM01042542.1:4247-16750 GCA_013399055.1 Ramphastos sulfuratus | reverse complement strand
GTGAGGAGAAAGTTCTTCACTGAGAGAGTCATTCCCCACTGGAATGGGCTGCCCAGGGAGGTGGTGGAGTCACCGTCCCTGGAGGTGTTCAAGGCAGGTTTGGATGTGGCACTTGGTGCCATGGTCTAGTCTTGAGGTCTGTGGTAATGGGTTGGACTTGATGATCTTTGAGGTCTCTTCCAACCTTGCTGATACTGTATGATACTGTGATACATAAGCAGGGACACCTCCCACTAGTACAGGTCACTCAAGGCCTCGTCCAACCTGGCCTTGAACACCTCCAGGGAGGTTGTGGAGCACAGAATCACCCAATGTGATCACATTGGGTGATTCTGTGCTCCACAACCTCCCTGGGCAACCTGTGCCAGTGTCTCACCACCCTCACTATAAAGAACTTGTCTCTGTGGTCTTCTTAAGGGAACCTGGGACCCCTCAAACCACCACAGCAGCAGAAGGATATTTGCAGGTATGGGAATATTTAAACTCCAGGCAACACCCAGAGGAGCTGAGGCTGTGTTTTTGAGCTGACTTGGATAATTTGACACCATAAAGCCAAATAGGAAGTCTTGTGTCCAGGCTGTAAAACATAGCAACTGCCAGATGTCAATGGCTTACCTCTGGACTCTCTATCCTAGTGTAAATAAAGTGGCACAGCCGATGTATAGGAAAGAAGAATCAGGCCTTGAACTCACAGAAGTGAGAGGAGGGAGTCCATGAATTTATCAGTGGGATTTTTTGATCTCAGCACCCAGTGACAGGTGCCCCAAGAAGTATGGGGGGTCAGCATTAGAACGCTGTGCAAAACAAGGTTTGCTGACAACCTCAGCTGCTATGCAGGAATTAAATGTCTTGGTAAATTAAAGGCTTGGAAAAACAATTTGCTACTTATAGTCTCCTACAGGCCTTCGACCTTAATGAGATTGTGTATGGAATTCTGAATTTATTATACATCATAAAATTATAGGGGAAATGTAAGTAAAAACACTACTTAAGACAGTTTTTTCAGCTTCCTTGCAAAATTGTTTCCATGAAAGGCAGAAAACATGGTTCTGTGGGGTTGATCCCTCATGTATCTGTAGGCTAAGATCAAGATAATTGAGGGGTAGGGAAGTGAATACTGACTGAGAAGTTGGGTTAAGGGCTTATGTATTCTTTACCCTTTCATTTCAAACAAAATTCACTAGCAGTTAAAAGCTGGTAATGGTTGGTGTGAAATGGGAACTAAAGCAGTGGATTCAGTTCAATAACAGGTCAGCCAATATACATGCAAACTGCAGGTGGATTGAGGCTGTGCAAAGCCTTGTAGGTATCTGGCCTTTATTGTAGGTGGCTGTGAATTCATGCATTTGTCNTGAGCTTTTCATCGGGAAACTGAAGGTGTTTAAATGTAGTTTTTTTTTCAGTCAGATGTATGTAACTTATCTAAGCTTCCTGAGAACATAGCAGTACTCAAGGTTTAGCAGTTTCTGGAACAGGAGTATGTATGTCACATACAGTCATGGACAATGAAGTTCAAAAAGGTTTTCATGGAGAAGAATGGTCAGGCACTGGAATAAGCTGCCCAGGACCAGAGTTGAATCACCAACTCTGGATGTGTTTCAGGGTTCTTTGGATGTGGTGTTTAGGGATATGGTTTAAGTTGAATCTTGTAGAATAGACTCGGTGATCCTTGAGGGTCTTTTCCAACCTGGATATTTCTGTGATTCTGTGAAAACAGCTTCTGAAGTTGTAGAAGGCAGCAAGGAATAAATTTTGTTTCACGAGTCAGGCTGTAAAATCTTTGATGGTAAATGAAATGCATGAATATCATGATCTGGCATGAATGTCGTGATCTGGCAGCTTTAGATTGCATTCCTTAGAACATACTCATTAGGCAAATCCTTCTTGCTGTTAATACAAAGGTATATGCAGGCACAAGTCAGGATACTCCTGTGTAGACAAACAAAATCCAGCTTTTTTGGAGCTGATCTCAAGTGTATTAACTTTTTGGTTTAGATGTGACCTGCTGCTCAGAAGCTGTAAGGGAAGATCCTTTTGGAACACAGATAGTTTGTACAAGTTTTGAAATTTCCTGCTAAAGAGCCTTTAAATTAAACTTAACCATGCTGGGAGAAGAACTATACTGAGAACTGTAGTCAGTGACTCTCATCTTCTTCCTTTGTGATTCATCATCCCAGCAATGTGTAGTGGTTCTTTTGTGTTCATTATTGTCTTTTACCTCTGTCTAGTTTCAAAATGTGTGTTATTCTGCATGCTAAGCACCCTTCTCAGATAAAAGAGAAGCAGAAATGCTCCTGCTGTTAGAACTCAAGGGAAAAAAGCACAACTTCAAGCTTCAGGTTCTGGAGAAATTTTAGAGAGTGAAAATTCTTTAAACTTTCTAAAATATTCACAGGAGTAGAATTTAGGAGTTTGGCTGTAAAGTGGTTATGAGGAGGAAATAAAAGCACGGTGAAAGTGCTTTTTCTAACAGTTCTAAGGGAAATGTTTGACATGTCTGAAAAGACAATTGGGCTTTGTGGTGAAAGTATTGAAGTTTTAATACAAGTTTAAATAAAAGATTCCATACATTAAATGGTATGGAAAACATCAAGGGCTCTGGCTTTTATTATTGAACATCTCTGACAGTAAATGACACATGATAAATTTGTCAGGAAATTAAAACACTGAATAGTGGACATCCAAGTGATATCAGAAGAATCTTCTGTCCAGTGGGAACACTGTCCCCAGCAAAAGGAAACCTGTGCTAATACATAATATTAATTGGATTGTGTCATGACAGGCTGACCAGATGCCAAGGAAAAAGCCTAGGAAAATAATAATATGAAAGCAAGGCAATTAATGACTGTATCTATATATCTTCCCATTGCCTTTAAACTAACTGACAGTTTTTAATCTCTTTAAAATGTTTTTTTCTTACAGATTTTTTTTTTCCCCCAAGATACAACATGCAGTTATCTTCTATGATCAGAACACGGTCTTCTGATGAGGAACAGAGTGAAGGTCTGCCATTGAAAATGAGATGGAAAGGGGCTGCTATAGGATTTCTCCTGGAGAAATCTTCTGTTAAACCTCTAGTGTCACGGGCAAAAGAGTGAACACAGCTTCGGTGCAAGGGCGTGAGTTAAAGTTACAGATAGTCTTAAACAAACAACTCCCTTACATAATCACTTTTGATCTCTGATGGGCTTTGCCTCGTAGACAAAGGACCTGAGGTGTAAGCACCAGCCTCTGTGGGTGGTTCAAACGCCTCAGGGACTGGGGAGCTAAATGCAGCCTAATCTTGTAGAATGGTTCGGTGAGAATTTTTTTTGAGATCCTACTCGTTTCAGCTCTCCTGAAACAACCGCGAGTCGCTTCCACCTTTGCTTTCATAGGCTGTTCAGCCTACTTACAGATGAAACTCAAAGTCCATTTGATGCTCTTCTGAATTCAGCTTTGACCTCAAGAACTTTTTTTTTTTTTTCCCTTTCCTGTTCTGCTTTTTCTGAGCTTGCATCTTGATGCACATCCCTTGGTCAGAAACTGTACAAGAACAAAGAACAGTTTTGCCTTTTTTCCACTTTCAAACCATATAAATGAATAACTTCAGCAAAAAGCTGTGTCTGTGGAGTGCCATTTGAGAATGTAGTCTCTTTATCATACACTCTGTCCTCCAAAGTGCTGCAGCTCATATCCTGTCCACCAACCTTTTGCTACTGATTCAAAAGTTTGTGCCTCATTGTGTGCTAAAACTTTTTAAGCTGAAAGCAGACTCAGCAATTGAAGTAGGAGGAAGTAGCCCTAGTCAGAAATCTGGAAACTCAGAGAGGCTCTTCCCAGTGTTTCAGACGGTTAGAAACAGGAGGCTTGGTTCAGATTCACTACACGTTAGAGAGAAAAACCTCTCTCAGATGTGTCATGTGAAGGATGCAAGAACATTTTGTAACATTTTATGATCAACTGTGAGCATTCAAATTACACAGAAAACATGCAGTGCCAGTGAAATCATCCTAGGACACAAACTCTAGTGACAATTTCTTTCATATTCACAAATATAAATTATAAATATTATAAAGCATAACAATTTAATTTCTTAATTTGATGTTTCCTATTCTTAGGTTTTAGTCCTTTAAAAAAAAAAATCTATTTGAGTTATTGAACTGAATGGAGAAATCTGATTTCCTCCACTGGACAGAGATGTGTAGGTGCACTAAGAACCAGAACTGGGTTCCACTGGGACCATGATCAAGTTTAGTGTCTATAAGTTGATGATAATGACTTAAAAAACCAACCCTGCTTTATTAGTCATTGTGCAAATGATATTTGATGGTTCTGATGAGGTTAGTTGGTGTTGTTCCAGGCTAGGGAAATGAACATGTATTGAGAGCCTGCTGAATTAAAATCTTTAAAACAGTCAATCAATAGATCAGATGTTCTGGAGCCCCAGAAAATGGGTTAGAGGCTGGATATGATGTAAAGATATTTTCTATATTCTTTCCCAAAATAATATACATGCAGTTTTGATGGCTGCAGTATTTTTAATTGATGCATTTGTTTTGAGGCTTTACGTTGGGCAAACACAACTTGCGGCACTTAAAACATCATATTGCAATGTGGAGTAATTGAAACAAGGAAAGCCAAACAACAGCAGTAATAATAAAACTGAAATTATTGATGGAAACTCATTAAAAAAAAAAAAAGAATCTTCAGATACACCACTTCCGCGCTGCTTTACGCAAGACCCTTTTGGAAGTAATATCTGAAGTATCTTTGAGAGTTTGACTGTAGGGTTTGAAACAAGCCTGTTACAGGGTCAGCTTCCTCCTTCAAAAGTGCATGCATTATGTCAGTTATGTAGAAAAAAAAAACAAACAACCCAGTGCTAAAGACAAGGGAAAACAAATTAAAAACGTAGTTTCAGACTCTGGCATCACAGAAAAGGGAGGCAGGTGGAAATCTTCTGCCTTGGATGCTCTTCTGTGATAGAGTACCTCTTCTTTCTCATCTAGCTCTCATCTGCCTCTGAATATCTTCTGTTGGCTCCTTGTAAGCATGCTCCAGTGAGAGTGCCATCACCTCTCAGAGGACTTGTGCCTGGCATCCCTTGCTGATACTGTGATATATGTATATGTACTTTTAATTTTTTAAAGCTGCAAAAGAGGCTCTTCTCCCTTACATTAATTTGTCCTTGCCAGGCTCTAACTTTAATATTTGAGATTTTTGATAAACTTGTCAATATTATACCCTTAGCCACTTGTTTCTGACTTTGAACAGAAACCTGTTAATGCAGGAGTAACTTCCTGAACACAAGTGCTGTTGACTTTCCTGTTGCAGTGGAAAGGACATTCGATTTATCAAGGGATCTCATCTTTACAAAAATTCAAAGGAAAAAAGCAAACAGGACACTCAGCCCAGCAGAGAGGCTGAAAAAACTCACAGTGTGCCTGTGCTAGCTCACTTCTGTTTTATCTGTGGGCTGCAGATTGGGTGTGTTACACTGTGAACAAATGTTGAGGATGTGGCACTGAGCTCCCACACTTCCACCTAATGCTCTTGTGAGACCCCACCTGGAATATTGTGCACAGTTCTGGTGCAGCCAACACAAGAAGGACATGGAACTATTGGAGTAGGTCCAGAGGAGGGCCACGAAGATGCTCAGAGGGCTGCAGCAGCTCTGTTATGAGGACAGGTTATGAGAGTTGGGGCTCTTCAGCCTGGAGAAGAGAAGGCTTCCAGGAGACCTAGTAGTGGCCTTCTGGTATCTGAAGGGAGCTACAGGAGGGCTAGGAAGGGACTAATGACAGGGTCTTGTAATGACAGGATGAGAAGGAATGGGTTTAAACTGGCAGAGGGGAGGTTTAAACTGGATGTTAGGAAGAAGTTCTTTCCAGTGAGGGTGGTGAAACACTGGCACAGGTTGCCCAGGGAGGTTGTGATCACATTTGGTGATTCTGTGCTCCACAACCTCCCTGGAGATGTTCAAGGCCAGGTTGGATGAGGCCTTGGGCAACCTGTTCTAGTGGGAGGTGTCCCTGCCTATGGTGGGGGGTTGGAACTGGATAAGCTTTGAGTTCCCTTCCAGCCTACACCATTCTATGAGTCTATGAATTTGTATAGTTTTGAATCGTTTGGGCTTTATTAAAAAAAAAAAAAAAAAGGAAAAAAAGTATTTTTAATTAAATACTGCAAAAAGCATCCTTAGAAATATTCAATGTAGCAAAAAAAGCTATCCAGAGTTGCAAAACAGCACTTGCTCCCAGCAAAACTGGCAGGAGAGGTGTGGATGGTGAGAGGGCTGTGCATGTCCGAGTGCAGTGTTTTGGCTTTCTCCTCAAGTGGCATGTGCCAGGTTACCCTTAGCAGCCATGAGGCCTCTGCCACAGCAATTATTTTAAAATGGCTGTTTCACTAGGACCAGGTAGTGTGGCACAAGTGCAGGCCCCTTGTTGGTGCAACATTCAATTAAAAGGATGCAGACGAGGCACTCGGGGAGCCTGCGGAGCCCTGTCTGATCTCATCACTCAACGGAGCAAGCTCAGGGGCTGACACACTGCTCAGCCCCGCTGTCAGGCGGGCCAAGCACCTTGTCCATCCTGGTGTGGCTCCGTGCCCATCCCTGTGCCAGGGCAGCGTATGGCAGCACTGCGAGGGGTGGCTGCGGCGGGGCTGGCAGCTGGACGGAGCGCGGGGAGGCTTGTGGCACCGGCCCGCTCACAGGTGGGGTAGCAGTGAGGTATGACTGCCGCGATGGGCTTGCAGATGTCATTTTCCACACTACCAGTTACAGCATGTGACAGACACCTAGAGCTGTTGCACAGCCAGGCGTGGCTTGAGGAACTGGCACAACAGCCCAAGGACTCATTTTAAATTGGTTTGTCTGCAGAGAATCGTCTGTTGAGCATGGTGCATGTGGGGAATGAGCCTTCTGACTTTCCTGATTATCTTTGCTCATTTATTTTTTTTTTCCCATCCTCCTCCTTTTCCCTTGATAATTACATCCCATTTATTCAAAACTCATCTCAGAAAGTGGCCATGTGAGCCAAGATCCCTCCTGCTGATGCACACAGTGGGCTAATGTTGATGAGCTGAGCTGTCTCCTATGCTTATTGTTTCAGGCTGGTGCAGAAAATTTAGAAGTGACTTGTTAACATTGTCTCAGGTTAGAGGGAATTATGATGATTTAGATGGGGTGAACATGACAATTTAGAAGTTTTGTCTGTCAGCAAACTGAAATTCAGAGCAGAAATATACATGAAAGTTACTCTTTAAAAGTTTGTGATAAGTTAAAGGGGAGAGAAAAAACAGACATTTAGCTTTGATGAGAACGTGTTTTCTCAGCTTTCTAAGCTTTAAAGAGTTTAGAACTGGCTTAAGACAAGATTTTTTTGACTATATGTCAAGTCACAGGATTGCCTGGTTTCGTTGTCATGACATCCATCAGTGTTACGTAGCAGATTCATCAGATGAAACAATTAAACTACTAAAGAAAAAAAAACCACTGTAAAACCAAAACAAACCCCACTGCTTCCCCATTTTAACAGAAACAAAACAAAGACATGTGCTGTACTACTTTTTTTTTTTTTTTAAAAAATAATTGATGACATATAATGATATCTGTGGTCACTTTTAGGAAAGTAAAATGAACATATTGTGATTTATTACAGGAGCTGACAGCTGAGACTTCAGGTTTTCTAACCAGTGACTTGCCAATATTAACTCTATTTATAGCACTGTGCGTTGCAGTACCTGCCTATCAGATAATGCTGTTTTGTTGCCTTTACCTCATTTGGAGATGCTCTTAGCTTTAATTATCTTACTATAAAGTTGAGATCCACAAACAAAAAGGTTTTGGAAGTATTTTAAAAGGCTGCACAGTACCTGGGCAATCACATAAAAAAATTAAATCATCCTGAAGAGACAGTTCTTCAATTCTGAGCCACAGTTCAGCAGAAGCTGTTGTGTTAATCTTAAATGTTTCTTAACAGAATGAGTTTGCAAGATCCAGTGGATGTACAATGTACAGTGAGAGCAATGACTTTTTTTCAGAAAATACTCTTTTTGGGAAAATCTATACTGAGCATCTGAAAATCTGGTCTGGTGAGCTGTTCTCCAAGATAAAAATTCAGAAAACTGAACTTGCATTCAAATTCTTTGGGTTTTGTTTTTGGGGGGGTTTTTTGGGTGTTGTTTGCTTGTTTGGGTTTTTGTTTATTTGGGGTTTTTTGTTTGTTTGTTTTGGGGTTTTTTTTGTTTAAAGAAAATAATTTTCACATTTTCTGACATGAAAATATAAACCAGTTACTAGTGCAGGGATTTTTTTATTTTTATAGAATCATAGAATGGTAAGGTTGGAAGGGACCTCAAGGATCATCTAGTTCCAACCCCCTGCCATAGGCAGGGACACCTCCCACTAGTACAGGTCACTCAAGGCCTCGTCCAACCTGGCCTTGAACACCTCCAGGGAGGGAGCAGCCACAACCTCCCTGGGCAACCTGTGCCAGTGTCTCGCCACCCTCACTGCAAACAACTTCCTCCTAACATCCAGTCTAAATCTCTCCTCTGCCACTTTAAAACATTGCCTCTTGTCCTGTTATTGCAAGACATTGTAAGTAGTCCCTCCCCAGCCTTCCTGTAGGCACCCTTCATTTACTGGAAGGCTAATGGAAGATTTTAAATCTTTCTACATTTACTTTTTTTTATATTTGTTTTTAAAAGACCAGATTTTCTTTTAGCACTTTACTCCCCATAGGACTGGAATGTGGAAAACATCTATGACCACAGCTGTTAAATTCAAGGAACAGAGGGGACAGAGTGGTTGGAGAGCAGCCAGGTAGAGGGGACCCAGGGGTGCTGGTTGACAGCTGACTGAACATGAGCCAGCAGTGTGCCCAGGTGGCCAAGAAGGCCAATGGCATCCTGGCCTGCATCAGCAATAGTGTGGTCAGCAGGACCAAGGAGGTCATTCTGCCTTTGTACTCAGCACTGGGTAGGCCACACCTTGAGTACTGTGGCCAGTTCTAGGCCCCTCAATTTAAGAAAGATGTTGAGGTGCTGGAAGGTGTCCAGAGAAGGGCAATGAGGCTGGTGAGAGCCCTGGATCACAGCCATGCGAGGAGAGACTGAGGGAACTGGGGGTGTTCAGCCTGGAGGAGGCTCAGGGCAGACCTCATTGCTCTCTGCAGCTACCTGAAGGGAGGTTGTAGCCAGGTGGGGTTGGTCTCTTCTCCCAGGCACCCAGGGACAGAACAAGAGGACACAGTCTCAGGCTGCACCAGGGCAGGCTCAGGCTGGATGTTAAGAAGAAGCTCTTCCCAGCAAGAGTGATTGGCATTGGAATGGGCTGCCTGGGGAGGTGGTGGAGTCACCATCCCTGGAGGTGTTTAAAAAGAAACTGGATGAGGCACTTAGTGCCATTGGTTAGTTAATTAGAAGGGTTAGGTGATAGGTTGGACTTGATGATCCTAGAGGTCTTTTCCAACCTGGTTAATTCTGTGATTCTATGAATTACAGATTAAGATAAAAATGCAAGTGTTTTTTGATCACTTTGTGTATTCTCTGCAAAGCTTTTTATTGTCTCTTACCACTTTGTGCTGGAGTCCTGCTTGGTTAACTTAGCTAGAGAACAGGCTTTGACTAGGTCATTTGCATGGACAAAGGTTTTCACTCAAGATATTTGAAAGCTGCTTAGCAGGAGAGATCTCAGTGGGGTTCCTAAGAAACAGGTTTCTCTGTTATGAGGCTCTTTATTTTGTCCCTTCCCTGAAGAAATATGAGGCTGCTCATGAGGGCATAGCATATGACACCGAAGTCAGAAGTCAGCTTTGCAGTTTTTCTTATGGAGGGGCAATTAATTAATGTGAGATGATATATTAAAAAATTAATATTGTTTATTAATATTCAATATTCAGAACTCTCGCCACCCCAACCACTATTTTTTAGTAATAATTAGGGTCTTCTGCAATGGTCATGGAAACATCATGCAGGTAATAATACAGGATCTAGAGATAACTGCCAATAATATATAACATTAATTGAACTCAATTGAACTCAACTGAACTGGAAGAGAAGGTTCTGATGGTCAATACTCTGCTTGTGGTCAATATGCTGCTTGCCCACTGGATGGACTCAGGAAGCTCCTTTCTGCTTATGGCAGAAGGCAATGGTGAATTACAAGAGGTTTTAAGTATTTACTCACAAAATTATCTCCCAACTGGCAGGGCTGGCTACAGCTTCAGACAGTACCCAAATGCTTTCAGGGAGTTCTGTTACTGTCTTGTCATTTGCTGAGACTTCTGATTCTTCCCAGGCTGCTGGGGAAAGGATGCAGACAATCTCTGACCTGGTCCTGATCTCTCTGGATGATCTGTGTATCTCCAGGACTTCCTGTCTTGGCAGGAGGCTTTCAGGTGCAGGCAGGATGTCTTGTGATGTGCAGCCTTAGCACAATGTCACTCTGGCTGTGGAGGTCGATTGCATGGAGGCATTTAGAGCCTGTTCCTGGTAAACTGGAGGCAGTGATGTTTCCAGGCAGTTCAGGATTCAGTAAGACAGTAAGTAACAAGCACTAAGCAACCACAGATACAATGGCAGAGCACATTGTGTCACCTGCTCATCTCCTTTTATCAATACATCCCGAGACTAATTGGCCTTTGAACATAGAATAGCCAATCAGAGTGGCAGTTAGCCAAGCTTGACCATAGTAGGTGAAGCCATAGGTTTGCTTTACTCTTTTTAGGGCAGAACACAGGTCTTGCACAAGGCATACACAAGCTGAGACTGTGTACCTTGTTTATCACAGGATGCAAACAAGTCTGGACAAACCAGAGCCCATAGACTCAGTGGCTCCAGGTTCTTTGTCCTCTTTCCCGTGGTTGCTTCTCCCCAAAACAGAAAGAGGGAGAGCAGAAAAACATGTCTGGGTAAGCCAGGACATGCATAGGTCTGTTTTGGCCTGCTTAGGCCTACCATGAGAGTTTTATTACAGTTCTCTTAATATCACTCTTTTCAGGTGGGTTTTTGGTGGGCTGTGAACACTGACATCTAACAAGTCAAGAGTTTTTTACTTTGGATTTACTCTGTGTGTCTGCTTTGGATGGGAATTCAGCACTAACTCTACCATTTTATCTCTTACTGAATAAATTAGAGCAGAAGGCTGCTGGCACAGCATCTGGCTGAGAGAGTTGGGGCTCTTCAGCTTGGAGAAGAGAAGGCTTTGAGGTGACCTTACAGTAGCCTTCCAGTATCTGAAGGAGGCCTACAGGAAGGCTGGGGAGGGACTATTGACAAGGTCTTCAGGACGAGGGGCAATGAGTTTAAACTGGCAGAGGGGAGATTCAGACTGGATGTTAGGAGGAAGTTCTTTGCAGTGAGGGTGGTGAGACACTGGCACAGGTTGCCCAGGGAGGCTGTGGACACTCTCTCCCTGGAGGTGTTCAAGGCCAGGTTGGAGAAGGCCTTGAGTGACCTGTGCTAGTGGGAGGTGTCAGTCTGACACATCAACCAGACTGACAAAATCACCTCTTTTGGCCCACCAATTAATGGGAGACAACAGTCTAGAATATTAGGTCCACTGACTCTCCTGTCTGGTGGCTGATCCACTGAAAGTCTCTTCTCCCAGGGAGGAGGGAAACGTTTTTATCTTTTATTTTCTTTGAGATCAGGGTTTTCCTTAGATGAGAAACTCTGTTTCCTTGCCAAGTAAATCTATAGTGAAGGAAAATTCCACCACAAAGCATTTGAAATTTAGGACAGGAGCGTATTCATTTCAAGTAAGTAGTAGTGGTACAGCACTGACTCTAAATGAGAACTCTGCTTTTGATGCCTTTATGCTGTTCTTTAAACAGGGAAATCCTTAATAGTGTTTTATGACTCAAGCTGTATCCTTCCAAAGTATCCAATTCAAAAGACATCCTGTACTATATCATTTGACAGGGATGACGCAGAACATTCCTGAAGTAAAATTTACAGAGCAATTCACTTGAAGGGTGTGTGTTGCTATTACACTATGAAAACCCTAAATTTCACAAAAGTGGTATTATCACTGCTCTGGACACTGCTGGCTGCTGTGCCTGCTTCTCTATGGAGCAAAGAAACCTTACCCTTGGGTAAAACAAATGCAAATGTGGAAAAAAAAAGGAGAAAAAAATTAAAGAAGAGGGGAAAGATATTCTAAATAAAGTCCAGTATAGTTGTTGTGCTGGTTTAAGGCTAATTGGAATATTTTAATAGAGAAAATTATATTATAGGCTGTGAAAAGGAAACAATGGTGATGTCTACTTCACTCATAGGCTTGCTGTGATGTTTAGGAATAAGTACATAAACATTAGATAAGTCAGTCGGGCTGGTCACGGGCTCTGGGACAGTGTCTGGGGCTATCCTGCAACTTCTGGCTGCTTCTCTCCGACAAATTAATCCACTAACCACTTTTTCTTCTAACTCCTCCTCTGGCCGATCCTCAAAACCTTGGGGTAAGGTATAGGGGTGGGGAGAAGGTGGAAGGGTGGTTGGGAGCCCCTCCTGGG
>WBNM01042540.1:8936-34957 GCA_013399055.1 Ramphastos sulfuratus | reverse complement strand
GTGCACGGGTGCGTGGGCGCTGGGTGCTGGTGCACGGGTGCGTGGGTGCTGGGTGCTCATGCATGGGTGTGTGGGTGCTGGCGTACGGGTGCATGGGCGCTGGGTGCTCGTGCACGGGTGCTGGGTGCTGGTGCATGGGTGCACCTGCGTAGGTGCTGGCTGCTCCTGCGTGGGTGCTCGTGCGTGGGTGCTGGGTGCTCATGCACGAGTGCTTGTGCAATGGTGCTGGGTGCTTGTGCAATGGTGCTGGGTGCTTGTGCAATGGTGCTGGGTGCTTGTGCACGGGTGCTGGGTGCTCGTGCATGGGTGCTGTGGTGCAGAGGCAGTGCCTCGAGCTGTGGGGGGAGCAGACTGTGGGTGAGTGAGAGAAACTTTGTCATTTCCTGACAGAAAGAGGAATCTGGGGGCAGGAGCTGCCTCTGCCTGTGCCAGCAGGGCTAAAAGCAGTGATTTATCTATAAATCCAGTCAGCAAACAGCTTGTGGCTGCTCCCTGCACTGCCTGTTTCAGTTTCTTTTCCTGCTAGCCCTGCCCTCTTGCCCCGTGGATGCCCGTGGGTTGTGTTGTCCCTGCCTCACCTCTTTGTGATAGCTCCCAAGAGCTGTCTCCTCCGCCAGGGAAAGGGCTGCAGCAGCTCTGCTGTGAGCACAGGCTGAGGGAGCTGGTGGGGTGCAGCCTGGAGAAGAGAAGGCTCCAGAAGGACCTCAGAGCTGCCTTCCAGCACCTGAAGGGATCCTACAGGAAGGCTTCAGAGGGACTTCTCCTGAGGGTGTCTCGAGACAGGCCAAGGGGGAATGGTTTGAAGCTGAGGGAGAGCAGGGATAGAGTGGAGCTGAAGAAGTTCTTCAGTAGGAGGGTGGTGAGGCTCTGGCACTGGCTGCCTCCTCCCTGGGGGTGTCCAAGGCCAGGCTGGATGAGTCCTTGAGCAGCTGAGTCTAGCTGAGAGGTGTCCCTGGGCATGGCATGGGGGTTGCAGTGGATGATCTCCGAGGTCCCTTCCAGACTAAGCCATTCTGTGACTCCTCAGTGCTCAGGTGTTTCCAGTAAACCCACTCTGCCCACACAAACAGCTTGCAGCTGAGCTTTTCCCACAGCTGATTCCAACTTCTGCAGCCTTTTGTTAGCCAATTACTGGGCTGACTGTCAGGAGGGGGAGCAGAGGCCTTGCACTGGGGTGTGATGTTGGAGCTGGTACTGCAAGAGCAGTGCTGTGGCTGGATTCCTCAGGCATGTCTGCCCTGACTTGCTTGTCCTGGCCTTTCCAGTAGCATGTGGATGCCACAGCAAGCATTGCTGGGTGTTGAAAGTCATTTTGCAAAGCCCATAAGGACCTCCTGACCCTTGAGGCAGCTCCAAATGAAATGGTGGAGTTGCTATGCCATGGTTGGTTGCTTCATCCCTTCTCCAGGAGACATCAGGGCTGCCTTCCTCAGGTTAGTACTACCTCAGCTGACCAAGCTGCACCTTGGTTTATGTTACCCTTTCTCTTTTCTTGGAATGGTTACATATTTAGGTGTGAGGCAGCAGGAAGATCAAGCCCCCTAAAGCTGGGTACACAGAGAGCAGGCAGGAATTGTTCCACCCCACAAGATGCCTGCAGCTGGTGTCCAAAAGCTCACCATGCTGTTTCAGATTGATTTGGGGCTCTGCAGCTTCTTGTTCATTCTACTCACATTCCCCTGTGCTTTCTGTTTCTCCTGTGGGTAGAAGAGCCATTGAAATGTGAATTTGAAATGCTCTTTCTGTTCCTTTCTTTAGGGGGCTGCAGTTCTGGGAGCTGAAGTTCAGGAGCAGATCATTTCTTTACCGACAGGTACTGTTCAGCTCTGCTTTCAGCTCTCACTTTGCCTCTAAGAGCCAAAGTGTTGCTATCACTGGAACTGGTGAGCAGTTTAGCATTGTTGCATCCCTGTGCAGTGCTGCAGAGCTGGTGTCAGAGCTGTGTGACAGCCTCAGAGAGGTGAGGTTCTCTGTTCTGTGTTTGCCACCCAGAGGGACCTTGACAGGCTGGAGAGGTGGGCCCAAGCCAACCTCATGGAGTTCAACAAGACCAAGTTCAAGGTCTTGCACCTGGGTGGGGGCAATCTCAAGCTGAGGGTNGCAATGGTGCTGGGTGCTTGTGCACGGGTGCTGGGTGCTCGTGCATGGGTGCTGTGGTGCAGAGGCAGTGCCTCGAGCTGTGGGGGGAGCAGACTGTGGGTGAGTGAGAGAAACTTTGTCATTTCCTGACAGAAAGAGGAATCTGGGGGCAGGAGCTGCCTCTGCCTGTGCCAGCAGGGCTAAAAGCAGTGATTTATCTATAAATCCAGTCAGCAAACAGCTTGTGGCTGCTCCCTGCACTGCCTGTTTCAGTTTCTTTTCCTGCTAGCCCTGCCCTCTTGCCCCGTGGATGCCCGTGGGTTGTGTTGTCCCTGCCTCACCTCTTTGTGATAGCTCCCAAGAGCTGTCTCCTCCGCCAGNAAGCCTCATCCCTGGAGATGTTTCAGGCCAGGCTGGATGAGGCTGTGGCCAGCCTGATGTAGTGTGAGGTGTCCCTGGGCATGGCAGGGGGTTTGGGACTGGCTGATCCTTGTGGTCCCTTCCCCTGACAGTTCTGTGATTCTCTGATCTGGTGCAGCCAGAAGCTCTGCAGTTTGTGTCTTAAAATGAATGCCCAAAGTCAGAGAATTGTGTGGGAGGTTGGAAAGTTTTGCTTTCTGCAATCTTTGTCTTTGCAGGCTGAGTGGTAAAACCCAACAGACATATGTTGTTGCTCTGCTGGATGGCACTGGGCCCAGCAAAAACTGCCTGGAATTTTACTTTCTGGCTTCAGAGCAGGAAATAATGCTCAGGGTTGCACAGAGGAGAGCTGGGAAGGCACAACTGCAGGGTCCTTCCCTCTGCCATGCTGCCTGCTCTCCACTGGGCTTTTCTTTGATATAACTCCAGTGGGTGTTGGGGTTTGGGTTTTTTTTTTCCCTGCTGCCCTCCTTGGGATCAGCTCTCTCCACTACTTCATGGATCACCTTGTTAGGCTGCTCCCAGTCTGCCTGTCCTGGCCATGGTCACACTCTGGAGACAGAACAGGCAAGAGAGGGCTTGCTTTGTGCAGGGGGGAGAGGGGGAGGTTGTGGGAACAGCAAGCAGCTATTTTTTTATTGTGTTTTGACAAACCAAGTTTGTTTTTTATCCTGTGCCAAGCAGTGCTCTGTGAGCTCTCTGCCAGTGGGTGTCTGGGTATGAGCAAGGGAAGAGCAGGATGCTTGAGGAGGGCTTGATACACAGCAGGGATTTGCTCCCTGCTCTCATGACAAGGAGAGGATGCTGGTAGCTCCTGTAGCCTGTTAGAAGAGAAATGCTGCTTGGTGACACTGTGCAGAGAGAGCAGGCACAGCCTCTCTGAACCTTGCTGACAGCAGCTGCTGTACAGAGAGCTGCCAGGCTGGAGTCAACCAGGAGCAGGCTCTTGGGCCTCAATTTGTACTCCTCTACCTGAGCAGCTGCTTCTAACCCTCTGTCATCAAGAGACCACCAGGCCAGGTGGACCTCCTGTCTCACCTCACAGAGCTGCTGTGCAAAGTGCTGCCAGCTGGATGGTTTGTATTAGAGACAAGGGTGAAGCAGCCCCACAGCCTGTGTGCAGCAAGCACCTGGCTGCCTCAGGCTGCTCTGCCTTTACACTCTGACTCCCAGTGTGGAGACATCAAAGCTCAAGTCCCAGCATACGATGACCTCTAGTGAGGGATGGAGAAAACAACAGATGCTTNCCCTGTACTAGTGGGAGGTGTCCCTGCCTATAGCAGGGGGTTGGAACTGGCTGAGCTTTGAGTTCCCTTCCAACCTAAACCATTCTGTGATTCTAAGTATTCCTCAAGAGCAGCTCCATGAGGCTGCCTCCACCTAAGAAGCACCAGGAAGATGAGTGCTCAGTGCTCTGCTCCAGCTCATGGCAGGAGTGGAGAGCAGAGTAGGCAGCACACAGCAGGGAGCTGGTCACAGGGAAGGAGCTTTTGGTGTGCAGGGGCAAGCCTTGGCCCTCCTCTGGCAGGTTGTCTCCTAGGGTTAGAGGAGGAAAGAGCTCTTCAGGCAAGAGGATGCTGAAGTGTGAGAGGTGTTCAAGCAGGAGGTGAGCTCTGTGGTGTGAAATTTGTGCTAAGCCACCAGGGTTGGAGTTGCTGAGTGGGATGGGTGGGAAGAGAAGCTGTGACATGCAGAGGGGTTTGAAATGCCACTTGGCTGCACTGGGGGGGATGTTGTTTTGTGGGCTGTCTTACTTAGGGATTTTTTTCCCCTCTTTTATTGGCTTTGAGAGAGAAACAAGCCCCTACAGAGTCCCCCAGCCTGGAAACAGGGATGCTTATGTGTTAAGAGGCAGCTGTGAGCTCAGCTCTCCCAGCAAACCTGGCAGCAGCTGTGTAGGTGCTGCTGGTGCTGTTTCTGAAACAGAGCTCAGCCTCTGCTCAGCTTTCTGCCCACATGTGATGAGAACAAGTCTTGCTCTAGGGCAGTGCTGTGTAGCTGGAGATCATCAGGTCCTCATCTCATAAAAAAAGTGTAGGGAGGAAGCAAAAAGTGAGCAGGAGAGATTTTGACTGGAGATTAGGAAGAAATTATTCCCTCTGAGGGCACAGGTTGCCTAGGGAGGCTGTGGATGCTCCCTCCCTGGAGGTGTTCAAGGCCAGGTTGGATGAGGCCTTGAGCAACCTGTGCTAGTGAGAAGTGTCCCTGCCCATGGCAGGGGGGGGGAACTGGATGAGCTTTCAGGTCCCCTCCAAGCCAAACCATTCTGTGGCTCTCTCAACTCTCTGTTTCTAGCCTGAGTTACCAGCAGCAGTAACTGAGTGCAGGACTCCAGACAGGATTCTGACAGGATTCATTTAACTTTTACCAGGGCAGCTCCTAACCTCTGCTCTCTGCTTTTCTTCCCAGGTCAGGAGGATGGTTGGGACTCTGGTTGCAGTTGGCCAAGGCAAGTTAAGGCCTCAGCATATCAAGGAGCTGCTGGAGATGAGAGATGCTCGTGCTCTGCCATCCAATGCCATGGCTCCTGCCACTGGGCTCTTCCTGAAGTCAGTGGAGTACAATGAAGCAGGTAGGTGACAGCAGGAGGTGACATGCTTGGGGGGGTCAGCCCTGATACTGCAGGGAGGAGCAGCAGCAGCAGCAGCAGCAGCATCCACAGGCTTCCTTTACATCCCACAGCACAGAGAATGCCCCAGGCAGTGTTCTCTAGGGTTTAAGGGAGGCAGTGCAAGGAGCTCAGCTGCTACNTGCAGATCCCCAACTCTCTCAGCCTGTCCTCACAGCAGAGCTGCTCCAGCTCACTTGGCCTGGCCTTGCACAGGCAGCTGCTGCCTTACTGCCTCTGGCCCTCTCCAGTGGTGCTGTCTGTGGAGCTGCCTGTGCCAGCAGGGAGGGAGCCCAGGTGGGAAATGAAGCCCACAGCTCCTGAGTGCTTTCAGGTGGTTTCTTTATTTCTTTACATCACTATTTTCTTTATTTTTCTTTCTTTCTTTTTTTTTTCTCCTCTCAGATTTAAACACTCCAATTGCCCCAGGAGAATAGCAGCTCTGTGAGGTACAACCATGCCTGAAAGGACTCTTGTTGTGGATGTTGGCTGGAGGTTTGCCAAGTGCTCTTTGCACAATCCAGGGGCTTGTCTCAATAAAAATCATTGACTGTGGCTGCAGCCATGTTCCTATCATTTCTTCCTTCCCCTCTGAGGCTGCCAAGGGGAAAGGAAGAACAACTCCATGCTGCTTTCAGATAACTGCTCTTTTTTTTTTTTTCCTTCCCTGAGATTCTGATGCTTGCCTCTCAAACAGGAGGAAGGAAGGAGTTGGGGCTTGGAGTTTATGGTTTGGTATTGTTTGGTTTGTTGTGGTCTTTTTTTCTTTTTCCCCTTCTCTGTGGTGTGTGTGTGAGGGATGGAGGCTTAGAATGGAGGAGAATGGAGCATTTCTTCTCTGGCCCTCTCTAACCCTGCCTTTGTGCAGCATAGTGCAAGGGACAGCTGTCACTGTTTGAGGCAGTGGCTTACAGGAGCAGCCTTTGAAAGTGCTGCCCATTTCCTCTCCTCACTGTCTGCCACAGAGTCATCTCTGTTACCCTTGGGATGTCACAGAGCAGAGTTCCTTTGAGGTCACTTAGAGGCAGTTTTAATGGGCACAGCCTGGGCTGGTAGCACAGGAACCACAGTGTGGGTGGCTCAGACAGGTCAGAGGGTCACAGAATGGTAGGGGTTGGAAGGGACCTCTAAAGGTCATCCAGTCCAACCTCACTGCCAGGGCAGGCTCACCCAGGGGCAGGCTCACCCAGGGGCAGGCTCACCCAGGGCGATTCTGAAACATCCACTTTCAGTCTCCCCTTTGCCA
This sequence comes from Ramphastos sulfuratus, assembly GCA_013399055.1. NCBI lineage: Eukaryota > Metazoa > Chordata > Aves > Piciformes > Ramphastidae > Ramphastos > Ramphastos sulfuratus. Next base: position 28,604 of record WBNM01042540.1, on the reverse strand, counting down.
GCTCAAACCCATTGCTCCTTGTCCTGGCATTTCAAGCCCTTGTCAATAGTCCCTCCCCAGCCTTCCTGGAGCCCCCTTCAGATCCTGCAAGGCCACTCCAAGCTCTCCTGGAAGCCTTCTCCTCTCCAGGCTGCAGAGCCCCAACTCTCTCAGCCTGTCCTCACAGCAGAGCTGCTGCAGCCCTCTCAGCATCTTGGTGGCCTCCTCTGCACTGGCTCCAACACTTCCATGTCCTTCCTGTGCTGGGGGCTCCAGAACTGCACACAGGACTGCAGCTGGGGTCTGAGGAGAGCAGAGCAAAGGGGCACAATCCCCTCCCTTGCCCTGCTGCCCACACTGCTCTTGCTGCAGCCCAGCACACAGTTGCTGTCTGGGCTGCACTCACACTGCAGCCTCATCTTGAGCTTTTCATCACCCCAGACCCCCAGGGCCTGTTCCTCAGGGCTGCTCTCAGCCATTCCCCACCCAGCCTGGAGCTGTGCTTGGGATTGTGCCTACCCAGGTGCAGGACCTTGCACTTGGCCTTGTTGAATGTCATGAGGTTGGCCTGGGCACAGCTCTGCAGCCTGCCCAGGTCCCTCTGGATGGATCCCTGCCCTCTAGAGTCCTGGGTCTCCCCATGAAGGAGGAGAGCTGAACTTGCTGTGGTGCTACTATGGAGCCAGTTTGTGCTTCCCTGGTGCAGCTTTGCTGGGTGAGTACCCAGAGGGAGGCAGAGATGTTTAACCACACAGGCAAGGGGGGGCTTGTGCCAAACCCCAGGGTGCCCTTCCCAGACAGTGGTTGGCTGAAGGGGGATGGCAGCAAAGTTCTCTTCTGCCTTTTGAAGGGAAGCGAGAGAGCAGCTCCAGGCCAGTTGTGGAGTGTCTCAGGCTGAAGCACTGCTGCCTGGCTCCAGAGGGGCAGCTGCTGGCACTGGAGGGCAGAGCAGGGCAGGCTGGGGGTGCTGAGGGGTGGCTTTGGGTGGGAGCATTCTGCCTCCCACACACAAGGATGCACAGAGAGATCTAAAGGTGGTGCTGGCTGTGTGCTGTGCTCCCTCCCCAGTCCAGGGGACACACTTTGCTGTCAGGGCAAGTGCTCTGCAGTGCATCTGAGTGACAGTTTTTGATCTCTGCTTCCTGTGGTTTCTCTGCAGAGCAGTGTAGGAGAGCTCTGCAGTGTGACCTGCAGGGCTGCCTGCTCTGGTGGCAAACTCAGGACAGGAGAGCAGAGCAGTGACCTTGTAGCTGTGAGGACCCTCTGGAGAGCTCACTGCACCCAGCTGCAGCTTCTGCTTGGGAGATGAAGATCTGAGCTCTGGTAAGTGAACTTCTAACTGCATTTATCTTTACAGGGTAGAAAACCAACCCAAATACCCCTGCTGTTGGGATGTTGATGGAGGTTAAGTGCTGCTGCAGGCCCAAGTAGCACTGGTTTGAGGTGGGGCTGGGTTGGGTTTTGCTATGTGTTTTTAATAGTCCCAGTGCAAAACCAGCTGCTGTTGATGCTTCTGCAACTGGTTCCCCACTTCTGGTTAGGATAAAACTGATGAGGAGACACTGGCACAGGCTGCCCAGGGAGGTTGTGGCTGCCCCCTCCCTGGGGGTGTTCAAGGCCACGTTGGATGAGTTGTCCCTGCCCATGGCAGGGGGGTTGGAACTGGATGATCTTGAAGGTCCCTTCCAGCCCAACCCATTCTGTGAATCTATAAAATTGTGTCTTGGCACAGCCTCCCTGGGCAGCCTCTGCCAGTGTCTGCCCACCCTCACTGCAAAGAATTTCTTCCTCATCTCCAGCCTCAATCTGCCCTCCCCAAGCTTCAGTCCATTCCCTCCCATCCTATCATTCCCAGCCCTTGTTCAAAGTCCCTCCCCAGCTCTCCTGCAGCCCTCTTCAGGTGCTGGAAGGCTGCTCCAAGGTCTCCTCCGCTCCAGGCTGCATAGCCCCAGCTCCCTCAGCCTGTCCCCACAGGGGAGTTGCTCCAGCCCTATTTAATTTCTTTGGGATCCTGTTTCAGATGGGAGAGGGATTTAGGGCATAAAGTGAGGCTACAGGTGCTGAGAGGACATTAAATTAGTGCTAGGGGCAGCTCCTGTGCCTTTCTGAGGCCTTGAAACCACACTCCCAGGGCTCTGTCTTGCTACAGCCCCTAGCACAACTTGCTTTGCCTTCTCCCAGTCAGCATTAAACACACAGAGACTCTTGCTCAGCTCCTCTAGGCTCTTGGGACCACGTTTGTGCTGCTGGGAAGAATCCCTTTGTGTGTGTCCTGGAGCTGCTGGTGTCCCTGGCTGGCCCTGCTCTGCTTGCCTGGTGAGGAGCAGCAGCTCCTCAGCCTCCTTCACCTCTCCTGCCCCTGTATGGATTGTTCAGGCCTTACCTTTCTACACTTGGAAGCTAGAAAAGGCAGCTGCTGAGTGGCTCTTGCTCTGGCAGAGCTCTAAGATTGCTTCAAGTCCTGGCTTAGCTGTGCCTTGGTTTGTTGTTGTGGTCCTCTGTGGCTCTCAGGTGCCAGCCCCACATAAGCAGCTCTCTTGGTTTGCCTCATCAGAGTGAAACCAACTTTGTATTTTCCATTTCCATCTGGGGTGCTTCTGACTCGAGGAGATAAACAACTGCTGGGGGGGAAGTGTGATTTCAGAGGTTCCTTTGGAAAGTACCCAACAGCCTCTGTGCTTAGCACAGACACATGGGCTTGTGTTGGAGCTGGGTTCAGTTTCTCCACTGCCTTTAAGGGCTTCAGCTCAGGAGGTTGTGTCTGGGTTAGTTGCTCAGACCTCCCTGGGTTAGTTGCTCAGACCTCCCTGGGTTAGTTGCTCAGACCTCCCTGGGTTAGTTGCTCAGACCTCCCTGGGTTAGTTGCTCAGACCTCTCTTATTTGATGGAAACTGCACTGCTGGAGTGTGGTTTGTTGCTTGCATGATGTGAGAGGAGTCTTTGCAGACACTCTCTCCCCTCCTTCAAACACAAACCAGACCTCATTGCTCCCTCTGCAACCAAGCTGTGGTGGTGCAGAGGAGGTTTGGGCTGCTGTCAGTTCCCCCAACAGCTTCCACCAAACCCTTCCACTTGTAGACAGATGAAGGTCAGAGCTAAGGTGCAGCAGTGTGGGTGTGCAGCAGTGTGGGTGTGCAGCAGTGTGGGTGTGCAGCAGTGTGGGTGTGCAGCCTCATTTCCTGGCCCAGCTTCACCCAGAGCTGTAGCTTTCATAGNTTCCTCCTAACATCCAGTTTCCACTTGTCTGGCTTGGGGGGCAGGGGGAATTGCTGCCTCTGATGTCAGAGTCGTCCCCATGTGAGGGTTCTCCTGCCAGCCAATCCTCTGCCAACTGCAGCTGCTGCTGTTCCTAAATGCTTTGTTGTCCCTCCAGGGCATCCCTGCTTCCCACCAGCATACAGAGCTCTGAGGAAACTTCACCAGACCTAGCATCATTCAGCTTTGGCTCATAACCCACCTGAGATGAAATAAAACTCCAGACCTTCCTGGGGTCAGAGATGGTTTCAAGGCTTGTACCCTGTGCTGGCCAGCTCAGCTCCCCAGCAGATGTTTCCTGTGCTGAAGGAGTCTCCAATGGGACAGTGTCCAATGCCAGTTCAGAGCCCCCTTTGGAAGCAGACTTCCAGTACCTCTTGTTTCCTGCCATCTACAGCATGGTCTTTGTGCTGGGGCTGCTGGAGAACGTCTCAGCTCTCTACCTGCTGTCCTGCAGGGCCAAGCACAGGTCTCACTCCTACCTCTACATGACCAACCTTGCTCTGGTGGACACCTTGTTTGTTTGTGTGCTGCCCTTCAAAATCCATTACCACCTGAACTGCAACAACTGGGTCTTTGGGGACATGGCCTGCAGGGTGACAGGGACCCTGTACTACATCAACATCTACCTCAGCATCGCCTTCTTCACCTGCATCTGCGTGGATCGGTACCTGGCCGTGCTGCACCCCTTCACCTACATCCAGATCAGAGCCAGCCATTACCTGCTGGTGGTCACAGCCCTCTGGCTGGTGGCTCTGAGTGTCACAGTTCCACTCATCCTGGAAGGTCCCCTCCACAACAGTGGGGTGAGGAACACCACAGTTTGCTTTGAGAACTTCAGCGTCAGCAGCTGGAGCGGCCGCATGGCTCCCTACAACGTCCTGGCCTTGCTCTTTGGCTTCCTGGTGCCCTTTGCCATCATCCTCATCAGCTACCCTCTCATTGCCAGGAAGATCTCCCAGATCAAACACAGCTCCCGCAAGAGGAAGGCCCTGAGGACCATCTACACCATCCTGGGCATTTGTACCTTGTGCTTTCTGCCCTATCATCTCACTCACCTGCTCCACTTCTTAATGAGAGTCCAGCTCATCCAGAACCAGGCCTTCACCAGCCTCATCTACAAGATGAGAAGGGTCACCTTAGCCCTGGTGAGCTTCAACTGCTGCCTCAATCCACTCCTCTACTACTTCAACTCTTCCAGCAAGCAGTGGCTCTTCAACTTCAAGCTCTGCTTCAGGTCAAAAAAGGTCTACACCATCTGTGACCAGAAACTGGGAGGGGAGTCCTGTGGTTATAAACTGCAGCAGATGTATGGCAACAACTCCCCCCAAGGTGGAATCATCTGATCTGCTCAAAGTAAGTTCAGCAGACACCTTTCCAGGTGGTCCTTTGGAACCAAACCTGGGAAACCTGCCACTGTCCCAGCCAGAGGCTGGGCTGCAGCAAGGCAGCACTGAGGGGCACGTTAGGCTGTCTAGAGACAGGCCAAGGGGGAATGGTTTGAAGCTGAGGCAGAGCAGGGTTAGACTGGAGCTGAGGAAGAAGTTCTTCAGTAGGAGGGTGGTGAGAGCCTGGCACAGGCTGTCCAGGGAGGCTTTGGATGCTTCCTTCTTGGGATTGTTCAAGGCCAGGCTGGATGAGGCCTTGAGCAGCTGAGTCTAGCTGAGAGCTGTCCCTGCCTGTGGTGGGCAGGTTGGAGCAGATGAGCTCTGAGGTCCCTTCCACCCTGAGCCATTCTGGTATTTTTTTAACCAACCAACCAGGGGAGAGCTGTGCTGAGAGTCCTGGAGAGCTGCTGCCACTGTGTGTGCCTTGTTCTGGGCTCCTCCTGTTGAGCTGTAGGGTTGGTAGAACTCAGGGCTCTGTTCTGGAAAGCAGCAAAAGGTTACTTGAGAGCAAGCAGCTCCTGCCTGCCACTGCCTGCAATCCCAGTGGATCAGGGCAGCCCTGCCTGGCTTTTCCCTATTTTGGAGGGATCCTGTGTTTTCTCCCTGGGGGGTAACACTCTTAGCCAGCTGGGTCCACAACTTTCTGCCTACATTCCACAGCCAAATAAGGGCTCCTCAGCCCTTCTTGTGAGTCCATCAATTGGCTTCCTGAGCTGTGTCTCTGTGCAGGCCTTCCAGCTTTGCCTGCCTGTGGATTCGAGCTGGACAGCAACTGGGGCAAGTTTGGAAGCTGAGAAATCCAAATGTTTACCCTGAGCAGCACCCACCAGCTCCTCTGGCCACACACAAGCCCTGGGGGCAGTCACTGCAGGAGCTGGCACAAGCCCTGACACTCTGCAGCCTTGTTCAAAGGTCACTGCTGGGTTTTTTTGTGTGATCTAAACACCACTCTCTGAGCTATTTCATCTCTTCTCTTAACAGAACCACACAGCCTCTGAGAACAGCCACATCTGCCACCCTGGGAAACAGGAGGCCTTGGAGGGAGTTTATCATCATCTGGGGGTTATCAGAGTCAGCAGAGGAGCAGTGGCCAGGCTGACAAACCTGCTGCACAGCCCAGGGTTTGCTCAAGAGGATGTGATTGTTGCTTACACATACAGTCAGGCTCTGCTCTTCCTTCCCACGCTGCCCCCGGATGCTGTCAAGTGCAGCTCTGCTGCTGGCCTCTTGGCACAGGAGACTGAGAGCTAAGCCCTGTGCCACCTCCCTTCTGTTCTTGTTTCACAGGGAATGAGGCCTGCCCACAGTGGTGCTGTGCTGAACCCTGGGGGAGCCTGCTAGGGCAGGGGGAGTTGGACTTGATGGTCTCTGGAGGTCCCTTCCAACCCTTAACGTTCTGAGATTCATGGATTCATAGAATGAGTTGGGTTGGAAGGGACCTCAAAGATCATCCAGGGGGCAGGGACACCTCCCACCAGCCCAGCTTGCTCCAGGCCTCATCCAGCCTGGCCTTGAACACCTCCAGGGAGGGGACATCCACAGCCTCCCTGGGCACCCCCCTCCCTGGAATGGGCTGCCCAGGGAGGTGGTGGAGTCACCGTCCCTGGAGGTGTTCAAGGCACGTTTGGACGTGGCACTTGGTGCCATGGTCTAGTCTTGAGCTCTGTGGTAGTGGGTTGGACTTGGTGATCTTTGAGGTCTCTTCCAACCTTGCTATAGTGTGATACTGTAATTTCTTCCTCATCTCCAGTCTCAATCTGCCCTCCTCAAGGTTCAATCCATTCCCTCTCATCCTACCACTCCAAACCCCTGTGTGTGTGTCCCCATTTCCACTGCCAAATGTTCAGCATTCAGACTGAAAGTGTCCCCTGGGACCTGGCCTCTGCAGCAGGTGGTTGGACTTGGCACTGCCTTGGGCCTTAAAGGAGGGAGCAGGATTGTTGTGGCAGGGTGGTGTGAGGAGCTAGAGTGTGTGCACTCACACTGTGCAGGAAGTGCTCTCTGAACAATGCACACTGCAGCTGCTGCCACTCTGCTTCAGGACAAGAGGGAAGAGGACAAGCAGCAGAGGTGAGGAGCTTTGGTGTGTGGAAAACAAAGGTGCAGCAAGGGGCTGCAGTGGGGGAGGCTAAAGCCAATAAACCACTGCAGCAGTGGAAGCAAACCAAGACAGCTGAAGGCACTGCTGGAGCTTGAGGCTGTGGTGGATGGGGTGGGATGGGCCTGGCCTGCCTCTGTTGCTGCATGGTGAGTGCAGATCTGTCTCTGGGGCTGGCTTCTCTCTCTCTGTGTTTTTGCTTTTGGCTTGGAGGAATTTTTGAGCATCAGTTTAAAAAAAAACCAAACAAAACCAACAAAACAAACCTGCACAAACTTTTCCAGCATACTAAAAATAACAATTTCTGGGCTGGCTGAGACAAGTGCAGAGCCTTGCACTTATGAAATGGAGATGAGGAGAGCCTCAGAGGGAGTCTTAGCACAAATTAATCTTTTACCTTTCATGCAGCTGCTATTTTTGTCCCATTTACAGGCTCTGGAAAGAGCTCCCAGCACTGCAGGGCCTGTTCCTTCCAGCTAAGCACAAATTTTATGCTCTGAATAAATTAGGAAGAGAAATGTTTGGAGGCTCCAGCCAGGAGTGCAGCTTCCTTACAGCCTCAGCTGTGACCAAGGGAAGGATTAAAAGTCACTCTGGTGGGTAAAGAGCACAGTTAGGGGGTTTGAGTATTGCCTCTGTTGTACTTCAGTGTTTTAATTGTGAAGCTTTGAAAGCTTTAAAGGGGAGTAAGAACCCTGAGCAGCTGTTACCTGACTGTGTAAGCAACTCAGGCTTGCTGCTCAGGGCTCTCTCCTGGGCAGGTCTGCAGTGGGGGGAAGCTGGCTGCTGGCCCAGGCTCTCACAGCAGGAACTGGACAAACTCTGACAGCCTTTTATTAAAACAAACCCAGAAAAAAACAACCCTTTTTAAAACAATGTAAACAAAATAAAACTCTGAAGCTCTCTGCCTGCAGCTCAGGAGGTGCTTGATGGAAGTCCTTTTTTCAGGAGGGCTGTGAGATAGCTACCCAGATCCTCATCCTAGAGAGGGGAAAGACAAACAGGATGAAAAACAACAAAATAATTGAATCAATCTACTTTATTGTTCTATTTGGGGCAGTAAATTTGATTCTTGTGCCTAGAAATAGACTGAAACACTCAAATGGAAGCCAGTCCAAGCCAGCACAGAGGGATTTTTGGGGCATCTGTTTGAAGGAAAAGGACTGTTCCTCCTGAAAGCAAGAGTTAGCAGCACTGGGTTTGTGTTTGCTTTGCTCCCAAGGAGGCATTTGGTTGCTGTAAGGAAATCAAAATCCAGCCACAGAAAGTAGGGGTTTGAAGGGAAGAAAAAGTGAGGGCAGTGTCTGGGGTTGGCTTTCTGCTTGGGGTTTATTTTTACACCTAAATACTGCACCATCACAGAACTCAGGGCTGGAAAGGACCTCAAGGATCATTCAGTGCCAACTGCCACAGGTAGGGACACTTCCCACTACGTCAGGTTGCCCAGAGCCTGGCCTTAAAAACTTCCTCACCCTCTCTATGGCAACAGTGATAGAGCTGGGGAGAAAATGACCTCACTGTAATTAGTTAATGATGTCTGCTTTAAGTACAATCACTTCATAGAGTCACAGAATGGTCTGGGTTGGAAGGGGACCTTGAAGATCATCCAGTTCCAACTCCCCTGCCATGGGGACACCTCCCACTAGCTCAGGTTGCTCAAGGCCTCATCCAAGCTGCTGTTGAGTGGTCCCAGAGAAAACTGATTCAGAAAAGGAAAAGGATTTGCACCAAAGCTAAAGTGGTGAAACAGCTGGCACTGACTCACCTCATCCTCTTCCCCTCAAACTGCACAGGCAGGGTGCTGGAGGCTCACCCTTACAGCAGCAACCCACCCTGCAGCACTGGTTTGGACTGGAAGGAGTTCAGAGACACCTGGGAAGTGTCTTTGAGGATTCCTACCTGGTAAGTCCAGGAGACAAGCAGAACTTTGGTTCCTTGGTCCTCTGAGTGTGCTGTGGCTTGGATGAGGATGGACTCCACTGTTATGGACCCATCAGGGAGATGCTGCACAGAGTAATCCTTCAGCACCCTGGTGAGAGGAGAGCTGGGAGTTACTTTGGGTGGGACAAGCAGGCTGCTGAAGGGTGGCTCACCCCTGTCCTCTCAACCCCAAACACAGGAGGTTCCACCTCAACATGAGAAATTTATTTGGTGTGAAGGTGCTGGAGCCCTGGAGCAGGCTGCCCAGAGAGGTTGTGGAGTCTCCTCTGGAGGCTTTCTCAAGACCCCTGTGGATGTGTTCCTGTGTGACCTGCCCTGGGTGATCCTGCTCTGGCAGGGGGCAGGGTGATCTCCAGAGGTCTCTTCCAGCCCCTAACACTCTATGATTTCCTAGAATCAAGCAGGCTGGAAGAGAGCTCCAAGCTCTCCCAGCCCAACCTAGCACCCAGCCCTACCCAATCAACCAGACCATGGCACTGAGTGCCCCATCCAGGCTGTTCTTGAACACCTCCAGGGATGGGCACTCCACCACCTCCCTGGGCAGCCCATTCCAATGCCAATCACTCTCTCTGCCAAGAACTTCCTCCTGACACCCAGCCTGAACCTGCCCTGGCACAGCTTGAGGCTAAGTCCCCTTGTTCTGTTGCTGGGTGCCTGGCAGCAGAGCCCAACCCCAGCTGGCTACAACCTCCCTTCAGGTAGCTGCAGAGAGCAATGAGGTCTGCCCTGAGCCTCCTCTTCTGCAGGCTGCACACCCCCAGCTCCCTCAGCCTCTCCTCACAGGGCTGTGCTCCAGGCCCCTCCCCAGCCTTGCTGCCCTTCTCTGGACACCTTCCAGCACCTCAACATCTCTCTTGAATTGAGGGGCCCAGAACTGGACACAGCACTCAAGGTGTGGCCTGAGCAGTGCTGAGCACAGGGGCAGAAGAATCTCCCTGCTCCTGCTGGCCACACTGCTCCTGATCCAGGCCAGGATGCCATTGGCTCTCCTGCCCACCTGGGCACAATGTCCTGCTGGCCTGTATCACCTGTATTTTAGGTGGGCTGCTGCAGCTTGCCAAAGCTCCTGAGCCTGCAGGCTGAGCACCAGGCTCTGCTCCTGCAGCATGACCACAGCTCCGCTTGCCTTAGCTCTGTAGCTTACATCAGGAGCTGCTGTGTATCCCCTGGGCTGCAGAGAATCTGCTCTTTGTTTAAGCCCTCTCTGGCCTTCCACACCAAGCCCCAGAGTTGCTAAGAGTGGCCCTGGGGGCAGCAGGGAGGACTTGCCCCTTGAGGTGGTTGTAGACACGCAGCACTGTCTCGTGCTCCTTGCGCGGGTCCTGGATGTGGACGCGGCAGGTGAAGCGCAGCTGATGCTCTGCCAGGCCCAGCTCCTTCAGGGCCTGCTCAGGGGACACCAGCCTGAAGCTCTGTGGAGGAGGACAAAGCCATGGGAAGCAGTCAGTTGTGAAGAGCAAGAGCCAGGGGAAGCATTCAGGCATGAAGAGAGCTGAGAACTGGTGAAGACATCAGTGAAGTGCAGAGTGAAGGTCTGACAGCTTGCCCTGCCCAGCTGTGCTGTGAGCAGGCTGCTCCCCAGGGCCAGGGCTGCTGCTTGTCACCCAGAACTCAGCTGGCAGTGCTGGCAACACTCAGAGGACACAAGGCACACAGGAGACATTTTTACTCACGTTATCCTTCATCATCAGTGTGCCATGCATCAGCTGTGGCTTCTTGACATCAGGTAGGAGACCTAAGCCAAGGCCAACGCAAGAGAGAGGCAAAGTGGTTACTGCTGATGGCCTTGCCCCACCAGACAGTGCCTAGGGGGCTCAACAGCCTGGGGCTCTGAGCCCTTGCTGAGGTGCCAGCTGCTAGGGGGCTCAACAGCCTGGGGCTCTCAGCCCTTGCTGAGGTGCCAGCTGCTAGAGGGCTCAACAGTCTGGGGCTCTGAGCCCTTGCTGAGGTGCCAGCTGCTGGAGGGCTCAATAGCCTGGGGCTCTGAGCCCTTGCTGAGGTGCCAGCTGCTAGGGGGCTCAATAACCTGGGGCTCTGAGCCCTTGCTGAGGTGCCAGCTGCTGGAGGGCTCAATAACCTGGGGCTCTGAGCCCTTGCTGAGGTGCCAGCTGCTGGAGGGCTCAATAACCTGGGGCTCTGAGCCCTTGCTGAGCTTCAGAGACTAAAGGTTTCCATGTGTGGTGCTCAAACCACAATCAGAGCTCTACCTATGAGCCATGCTTAGTAACACAGAGCATCTTCCCCAGTCACCTCCTGGTTGGAGAGGGTTTAGATTACTCTTAAGCTGGGTCTGTCAAAGTCATTCCAGCTTCTCAGAGCAGCTGTGGATGTTGTTTTCACTGTGGGTGTGTGTTTGGTTGTAAACCACTGCAGACAGGCACAGGAGCTGCTTCATTTCCCAGGCTGCTCTCAACCCCTCCGTGCTGACCCAACCTCTTCTGTCACAGGGAGCAGTGCCCTGGGTCACCACTGGCCCTGCCCCACTGCTTCCAGCTCTCTACAGCACAGGGTGCAGGAGATGAAGCTCTGGGTTGAGAGTGTCTCACCTAGTGCTGTCTCCCTCTTCAGGAGCCCCAGGGATATGTCCACTGGGATGCTGGGGTTGGTGAAGATGGTTGTGGTCTCTCCGTTGGCAGGCATGAAGCAGCTGACATCTGCAAGGTGCACAGGCACTGTCAGGAGGGCTGCAGGAGCAGCTCCCAAATCCAGGCTCACTTCACCCACAGGCACTGCCCCTGGGTGCTGGGATTTTGGCAGCTGCAGGAAGTGAGGTTTAGGAACTGCTGAAGCTGAAGAGCAGAGATTTGAAAATAGGCTGAAAAGCAGAACTGCTGCTGAGGCTTCAGGCCAACAGCCACAGCAGAACTACCCTCAAAACCCTACAGTGGGCTCCTTGGGAGGGATAAAAACCCAACAGATAAAGGTAAGAGAAGTGCCTGCAGGCTGCTGGGTACCAAACAACTGCAGAGAAAGCTGCAGCTGCTAAGCTACCACCAGGCTGAATTCCCTCTTCCTCCTCTCCTCATTTCCAGAGCTGTTTCCAAGAGGAATGAGCTCCAGAAAAGAATTGAGAGAAGTTGCTAATTTACAATTTCAAGTGCCCCCCCTGCCTGCCTCTGCTTCTTTTGGGACTCCAAAGAAATGATCATTGAGTGCTAAACAAAGCCCTGCTGGGCATTGCCATGGACTGGCTGTGCCATGCTGAGGTATGGGATGGATGCTGCTTTTATGCCTAACTCCACAGAATCATGGAAAAGGCCTTGAAGAGTCCAACCATTGCTGGTGCTAAACCCTGTCTTTCAGCACCTGAAACCTCTCCAGGGAGCAGTCCCACCTGGAGTACTGCATCCAGTTCTGGAGCCCCTGGGATAAGAGAGATGTGGAGGTGCTGGAAGGTGCCCAGAGCAGGGCCAAGAGGATGAGCAGAGGGCTGGAGCTGCTCTGCTGTGAGAAGAGACTGAGGCAGTTGGGGCTGTGCAGGTTGGAGAGGAGAAGGCTCCCAGGTGACCTTCTTGTGGCCTTGCAGGATCTGAAGGGGACTACAAGAAAGCTGGGGAGGGACTTTTTAGGCTGTCAGGTAGGGATAGAACTGGGGGGAATGGAACAAAGCTGGAAATGGGGAGAGTCAGACTGGAGGTTAGGGAGAAGTTGTTCAGCATGAGAGTGGTGAGAGCCTGGCAGGGGTTGGCCAGGGAGGTGGTGGAAGCCTCATCCCTGGAGGTGTTTAAGGCCAGGCTGGATGAGGCTGTGGGCAGCCTGAGCTAGTGTGAGGTGTCCCTGGGCATGGCAGGGGAGTTGGAGCTGGCTGCTCCTTGTGGTCCCTTCCCACCCTGACTGATTCTGTGATTCAGTCACCTCCCAGGGCAGGCTGCATTGAGTCCCAGGGGATTCAGGCTGTGAACTTTGCTGTCCCTCTGCCACCATTCCCTGCTCAGTAGCAGCTCTGTACTCACGAAATTCCTGCTCTATTTTCTGCTTCAGAAATTCCATTTTCTTGGCTTCCCCATGGACCAGGAGGACATTCCGTGGCTCAGCCTGGCGGATCAGCTGCATGATGCCCTTGGCATCTGCATGGGCACTGAAGGACATGTACTCCACCTGCATCTTCACTTCCAGCTGTGGAGGAGGCAGCACAAAGCACAGGCTTGGTGAATCAGGAGTTGCTTTGGCCCACTGCAGCTTGTGCAGCACACAAACAGCTCCCAGGCTGCGCTGGGTTCGGTGCAGAGAAGGAAGCACAAGACCCAGAGTGGAGAATGAGGTCTGAGAGCTGCTTGTGCTGAACAGAAAAGCTCTCCCTGACCCACAGCATCAAACTGCCCAGAGTCAGGACATGAAGTCTCCTTCTCTGGAGACTTCCAGGAGCCAAGGCCAGGTTGGATGAGGCCTTGAGTGACCTGTTCTAGTGGGAGGTGTCCCTGCCTATGGCAGGGGGCTGGAACCAGATGATCTTTGAGGTCACTTCCAACCTAAACCACTTTGTGAATCTATGATTCTATGATCTGGATGGGCTCCTGTGTGCCCTGCCCTAGGTGATCCTGCTTTGGCAGAGGGGTTGGACTCCAGAGGTCCCTTCCAACCCCTGCCATGCTGTGATTCTGTGACACTGCTCACACATTTGCCAGAAGAAATCAACACTTCAGGGCAGTACCAGGTTACAAATGGATCATTTGTACCTGATGGGTCCCAGTTCTTAAACATTTTTAAGGGTCCCCTGACAGGAGTCTCTTGGCAGAAGGACACTCTGCTGCCAGAGGAAAGGGGAAACAAACTCCCAGCCCAACTCCAAATAAAATGTAATGGGAATGTACCACACACAAGGTGGAAAACAGCCCAGGAACAAGCACCTGGTGTCCAACCACCCCCTCCAGTGCTTCAGAACTTCCCCCCAGAGCTCCTCTACTTACAATTTGTCTGCCTTCCATCTCCAGCTTGCGCTGTCCGCTCAGGATCTTGTGGCCCACAGTTCCCTGCACACAGTAGCCAGGCATGATGACCTGAGAGGCAAAGCACCACCTTAGACATCACCAAGGGAAACCACAACCTTTAAGATCACCAACACCAACCACACTCTGACTCTGCATCTCCACAAACTACAGCTACCCCCTGCCCCTGGGCTGTGTGTCACACAAACCACAGGCCCATGGTGCTGGGGAGCTCTGTGGTGTGAACACAAACCTCCCTCACTGGGAAGCTGCTGCCTTGCTCTGCAGCTTGGGAACAACCAGGGAAAGGAGAAAGGCAACTGCTGGAACCCAGACAGCACTCTGAGGCCATGCTAGTTCCAGCTGTCTTTGAAGCAGCTTCAAATTAATGGAAGCACTTGTGAAAATAAAATAGCATCTCCATGTCTGAGACAAGGTTCCAGCTTTCCACCCAGCACCTGAAGGGGCCTACAAGAAGGTTGCAGAGGGATTGTCTGCAAAGGCCTGCAGGGACAGGACCAGGGCAATGGTTTGGAATTAGAGCAGAGCAGGTTTAGATTGAATGTGAGGAACCACANGTTCAAGGCCAGGTTGGATGAGGCCTTGAGTGACCTGTGCTAGTGGGAGGTGTCCCTGCCTATGGCAGGGGGTTGGAACTGGCTGATCCTTGAGGTCCCTTCCAACCTTCCCATTCTCTGATTCTATATTCAAGGTCAGGCTGGACAAGGCTCAGAGCAAGCTGATGTAGGGGAGGATGTCCCTGCTGAGTGCAGAGGGGGTTGGACTGGATGAGCTTTGGAGGTCCCTTCCAACTCAACCCATTCTATGATTCCCCTCCTCTGCTGCCAGCACACACAGCAAGGAACACTCAGAGCTTGCAAGAGCTCTGCCCTGGGCTGGTACAGCAGAGGCCTTGTGGCAGCTAACCCCAGGGGCTCAGGAAATGCTCTCCTGCAACCTCTGCTCCTTTGTCTCAGTGCCACCCTCACACACATGAAGACAAAGAATTTCTTACCATGTTCTTCTCATTCCCTGCCCACTTCTTGAAGATTTGAAGGGACTGTCCTGCATGAAGCATGCCAGGGGTTGCAAACACAACCTGGAATCAGAGATGTGTATTAAAGAGTAATTTTTAACACTGTTTGTAAGAGAGAAACACTCAAACTGTGGAGAGCATCCACTGCTACACAGTCCAGAACACTTCTTTACTACAGCTCCAGTGGGGATTTTGGTTTTTGCTCTTTTATTCTGATTTTCACATAAGCTGAACTGTTCCAGGAGAATTTTGTGAGCATCCAGGTACTGACTGCTAAAACTGGAAGTTTGTAATTGTCCATCAGGCTCCTGTAGGAAGGCTGAGGAGGGACTGCTTAGAAGGGCCTGTGGGGATAGGACAAGAGGCAGTGTTTGAAAGTGGAGCAGGAGAGGTTGAGGTTGCACAGCAGGAGGAAGTTCTGCACAGTGAGGGTGGGGAAACACTGGCACAGGCTGCCCAGGGAGGTGGTTGAGACTTCATCTCTGGAGACATTCATAATCAGCCTTGCTGTGGCCCTGGGCAGCCTGCTCTAGTTGGAAGTGTCCCTGCTGCCTGCAGGATGCCCTTGGAGGGTCCCTTCCAACCTGCTGCAATCTGAAAGTGCAGAGGAGGCTAAGGTTTGCCTTAGGCAGGGACAGTGCTACAAAGCCAGCTCCCTGCCCTGCCACACCTGCTGCTGCCTTGCACATCCACCTACCATAGGCCCTGGATTGTCTGCAAAGGCCCTGTCAAAGGCTTTGATGTGTTTGAACTCAAACATGTTCCTCTGCACAAAGGTCTTCCTGATCTTCTGATTAGTCCAGGTGATGAAGAGCTTGTAGTAATGATTTGCCTTCTCTGTCAGCCCCGTGGAGAAGTAGATAGGAGCCTTCAAATTCATTCTTTCCCTGGAAAAAGAAGAGATCCAGAGAACTGAGAGGGCCAAAGTTGAGCATGGAGAGCCAGGAACCCAAGCCCATAAAGCCACAGAAGCCTCCAAAGAGGTTTTTCTGCACAGCCTGCTCTCAGTGTGTAAAGCAGTAGTACAACAAGGGCACAGTGCTGGGCATTAACTTCCTCCAGAGCAGCTTTAATCCAAGTCTGGTCCTCACCCTGGCTGTGGCTGTCACTGCAGCCAATCTGCACCCCAAACACTCCCCACTGCAGCCAATCTGCACCCCAAATATTCATTACAGTCAACCTCCATCCCAAATGTTCCCCATTACAGAACCACAGAATCAGTCAGGGTTGGAAGGGACCACAAGAAGCAGCCAGTTCCAACCCCCCTGCCATGCCCAGGGACACCCTACCCTAGATCAGGCTGTCCAGAGCTTCATCCAGCCTGATCTTAAACACCTCCAGGGATGGAGCCTCAACCACCTCCTTGGGTAACCCATTCCAGGGTCTCACCACTCTCATGGTGAAGAACTTCCTCCTCACATCCAGTCTGAGCCAACCTCCATCCCAAACATTCACCACTGCAGCCAATCTCCATCCCAAATATCACTCATTCTGCTGTAAGACTTAATTCAAAGTGGCAGCACTTGGTGTTAACAAAAATACCCCCACTCAATATTTACTCTAAGTTTACTACTTGTTCCTCCCTCCCTCCTCTGCCATGAAAGCAGCTTTACAAGTGGCAAAGCTGCAATTAATTTTTTGCTGATGCTGAGTAGAAGACAGGAATGACACAGAGAGACTGGTAGGGATTGGGAGGGACCTCCAGAGAGCATCTAAGTCAATCCCCTCCCTGCTGATGCTGAGCAGAAGACAGGAATGACACAGAGAGACTGGCAGGGGTTGGGAGGGACCTCCAGAGAGCATCTAAGTCAATCCCCCCCCCGCCACATGAGGTTCACCTGAAGTGTTTCACTGCTCAGAGTCAGGAATGATGGATAAAAGACTGCAAAAACCAGCCCAGAAATGCCCCCATGGGACACTGATGAACATACTTGGACTGAACAGACATGGAAGAATCAGAAACCTGTCAGGACCACAACCTGAGGAAGACAAATGGAGGTGGGACACACACAGAAGGGACTGCACTCACCAGAAGGTTTCCAGCAAGATGCAAAGTTCCTGGGCACGGCCAAGGGCAAACACTGGGATGAGAACCTGCAGTTGGATGATTAAAGAGTCTGTGAGACCCAAACAGCACAGGAACAGCACTGCAGTGTGGCTTCTCAACAGGGCCCCTCAGCTCCCTCTTGCTTTCTGATGTCCTTTTGCTGTCTTTATTTCCTCACAGAATGGCTGGAAGGGACCCCAAGGATCACCTGCTCCAAGCTTCTGAGGTGACAGAGGAGTTGAAATGAGCAAGGCCCAGCACTTGTTCTGCAGTGTTGGACCAAGAGGAGTGTGGCATCTGAGCAGCACCTGCCCTGGCTAAGATCTCAGTCAGTCTCAGCCTCTTCATTTACATGGCTAAGAGGATCCTTCAGCCCCCAAGGTGGAAATCAAGTCAGTTTTGCCTTTATCCCACATGCCTGCAGGCTGTAAGCAAAGCCCTTCCCTGGCTGTCTCCTTTAAATCATAGCTTGGGCTGCTTCTTGGCAAAATTGTTGAATAAAGTACAGGTGGAGGAATACAAAACCCAGCTTTGGTGTCATGCAGGTGCCTAACAACTGCACAGCACTAGAGAGGCACAAAAAGCTCCAGAGATCATCACTCAAGACCATCATAGAATGNACCCACACCGGGAAGAATTTCTTCCCAATCCCCAGCCCCAATCTGCCCTCCTCAAGCTTCAATCCATCCCCTCTCATCCTATCACTCCAAGCCCTTGTCAAAAGTCCCTTCCTAGGTTTCTTGCAGGCCTCCCTGTACCTTCCCTCCTCTTTCCACAGTCTCATGAACTTTCTTGAGGAAGTCTCTCTCCCTGCAGCGTTTGGAGTCCCTGATGGTGGTGGCGTAGGTGGACTCAGTGATCAGCAGGTCTGGGCGGCACTTGTCGATCCAGGCAGCTCTGAGGCAAAGAGGAATTGGCAGAAACTCACCCATCAGAGCCAGAGCTGCACCCAGCAGCTCCCACCTGCAGGCCTCAGAGGGGGCTGGGGACTGTCACTGTCTCCATCTGCAGGCAGGAAGGCAGCGATGCAGAGCTGCACTGCCTTGCCCGCAGCCATCGAGGAGCTGCAGCACCAGGACCTGCCTTGGGAGGCCACAGAATCATGGAATGGTTTATCATAGGAAGGGACCACAAGGAGCATCCAGCTCCAACCCCCCTGACATGCCCAGGGACACCTCACACTAGCTCAGGCTGGCCACAGCCTCAGCCAGCCTGGCCTGAAATACCTCCAGGGATGAGGCTTCCACCACCTCCCTGGGCAACCTCTGCCAGGCTCTCACCACCCTCATGCTGAACAACTTCTTCCTAACCTCCAGTCTGACTCTCCCCATTTCCAGCTTTGCTCCATTCCCCCCAGTCCTATCCCTACCTGCCAGCCTAAAAAGTCTCTCCCCAGCTTTCTTGTAGCCCCCTTCCGCTTCTGCACGGCCACAAGACGGTCACTTTGGAGCCTTCTCCTCTCCAGCCTGCAGAGCCCCAACTGCCTCAGGCGCTCCTCACAGCACAGCAGCTCCAGGCCTCTGCTCCTCCTCTTGGCCCTTCTCTGGACACCTTCCAGCACCTCCATAGCCCTCTTGTAATGGGATTGGATGAGACCTTTCAAGCTCCTCTAGTCCAACCCCCCTTGCCATGGCAATTGGAGCAGGTTTCTCAGAGTCCCAAACAACCTGACCTGGAAGGGTTCCAGGGATGGGGCAGCCTGGCCCAGGGTCTCACCACTCTCATTATACACAATTTTTCCCTTCTCTCCAGCCTCAATCTCCCTCTTCTAGTTTACATCACTCACTCCTTGCTGTCACAGCAGGTCCTGCTGAAAGGTTTGTCCCCACTGGGCCCTTTCAGCACTGAAAAGCCTCCTGAAGGTCTCCCTGGAACCTTCTCCTCTCCAGGCTGAACAACCCCAACTCTCTCAGCCTGGCCTCACAGCAAAGGACTTCCAGCCAAGCCAGCACTGCTGTGGCCTCCTTTGGAGGTCCTTCTTTTAGTTGAGCATCCAGAAGAGGCTTACATTAAGGTCTGTCTGGAAGAATTGATGTCAATCTGTTCACTCTCATAACTCAAACTGGCATTTATCTTTCCAGCTTTAAATGCTGCACTCTCCCAACAAATAATTAATACTGAGGGCAGCTCAGCACTGACAGCAGCTGTGCTGACATCTCCCCCTCACAGAAGGAAGGTCACCTTTCCTCTCCTGAAAGCTTTCCTCACAGAAACTCTGCCTCCTACTTACCCTAAATGTCTGTCTGGGGTCATGTTGTAATCACCCTGATGGGAGAAGAGAGATCCATTAGCATTCCCCAGGCCATCAAAAGGAGGAGATGGAAAGCACTTGGGAGTAACAAATGTTGCACTTACAGTGTACACAACTGACTCACAGCCAACCTTGATCTGGAACATGGCAGCTCCCAGCACGTGGCCTGCATAGTAAGCTTTGATCTCCAGCTCCTCATCCACCTGCACCAACACAGCACTGCATCACTGCCCACATTCCAAACCAAAACCCAACCATGGAATGGTCTGGGTTGGAAGGGACCTCCGAAGTTTTCAAGGCCAGGCTGGATGAGGCCTTGAGTGACCTGTTCTAGTGGGAGGTGTCCCTGCCTGTGGCAGGGGGTTGGAACTGGCTGAGCTTTGAGGTCCCTTCCAACCTTACCATTCTATGATTCTATGATAAGTTCATCTAATCCAACCCCCTCTGCAGTCAGCAGGGAACATCCTCCACTAGATCAGGTTGCCCAGAGCCCCAGCAAGCCTGATCTTGACTATCTCCAGGGGTTGGGGCCTCAGTTACCTCCCTGGGCAACCTGCTGCAGTGTTTCAGCACCCTCACAGCGCAGAACCTGTCCCTAAGGTCAAGAACTTGTTCCTGTAAAGAAATTGCTGCTACAACAACCCAGAGCAGGCAGAAATGATCCTTTACCTGAACTGTCTGGTGAAGATGCACAGCAACCACTTTTTTCATGCAGTCTTTAATCATTTGAGAAGTGAAGAAGTTGATC
>WBNM01042539.1:0-12676 GCA_013399055.1 Ramphastos sulfuratus | reverse complement strand
TTCTATGATTCTATATTAATGCCTTGTAAAGTTCCACTTCGTCCCCACCTTTCTCTCCTCTTTATTCCCAAGAGGAGCTTGAGGTCCTTTACCCATCCATCCACTGCAAAACATCTTGGACTGCCAGGAAGCTGCCAGAATGGGAAAAGGAAATACCTGAAATCAGCAATGCAATAAATCAGCCTCCTATGCTACCCTGAAGATCCTCACATGGGAGAAGTGTCCAAGCCAGAGAGCTCCAAGTCAGCTCTGCCAAAGTAAACCCTGAGATGATGCAGCAAGGGCAGGTTCCCATTTTCAGTCTTAACAGCTGGGTTTGGGTGGGTGCTACCCCTGAAGCCAGGCTGTGCAATGTTTGTCTGCAGCTAAGCATGACCAGGGTTGGGTTGGCCAAAGGAGGTAAGCACAGATTACCTAGAACATGTTGGCTCACTCCTAGCAGAACCTCACTGTGCAAAACTCCTCAATGTGACAATCCTTCCAGCCCAGGAGATTGCAACATGATCATAAACCCATGGAATCATAGAATCACAGAATGCCAGGTGCTGGAAGGGACCTCCAAAGCTCATCTGGTCCAGCCCCCGTGCCAGAGCAGGATCACTCCTAGCAGAACCTAACTATGCAAAACTCCTCAATGTGACAATCCTTCCAGCCCCTGAGAGTGCAACATGATCACAAACCCATGGAATCATGAATGCCAGGGGCTGGAAGGGACCTCAAAAGATCATCTGGTCCAGCCCCTCTGCCAGAGCAGCATCACCCAGAGCTGATCACACAGGGACACATCCAGATGGCTCTTGAATATCTGAAGATCCAAAGCTCAGCCAGTCCAAGCCCCCTACAGAGCAGGATCTCCTGTACCAGATCACACATCCAGGCAGGTTTTGAGTATCTCCAGAGAGGGAGACTCCACAACCTCCCTGAGCAGCCTGTTCCAGGGCTCTGCCACCCTCACAGGGAAAAAATTCCTCCTCAGGTTCACATGGAACCTCCTATGCCTCAGTTTCCACCCATTGTCACTGGGCATCACCCAGCAGAGCCTGGCTCCAGCCTCCTGGCACTCATCTCTCACATATTTATGAACATGAATGAGGCCTCCTCCTCTCCAAGCTCCCAGCCCCAGCTCCCTCAGGCTCTCCTCATAAGGAAAGATTTTTGTGGCTCTACACTGGGCTCTGTCAAGAACCATAGGACTGTTGAGGTCAGAAGGGACCTTTGAGATCATCAAGTCCAGCAGCTTGTCTGGAGCTCACAATCCACTGCTGCTAAGCCACTGCCACTAAACCATGTCCCTCAGCACCACATCCACACATCTATCAAACACCCCCAGGGATGGTGACTCCAGCACTGCCTGGGCAGCCTGTTCCTGTGCCAGAAAACCCTTGCTGGGAAGAAATTTTTCCTAATATCCAACTCCAACTTCCCCTGGCACAACTTGAGGCTGTTTCCTCCTGTCCTGACACTTGTTGCATGTGAGAAGAAACCAATCCCCACCTGGCTCCAACCTCCTTTCACCTTGCTGGTGTGCAGGTGTCTGGGAAGCTCAAGGAGGACTTCTCCCACAGAAGAATGATAGAGTCATAGAATGGTATGGATGGGAAGGGACCTTAAAGATCATCAAGTTCTGACACCCCAGCCATGGGTAGGGACACCTTCCATTGGACCAAATTGCTCAGGGCCCCATCCAACCTAGCCTTGAACACCTCCAGGGAGGGAGCATCCACAACCTTCTTCCTGATCTCTAGTCTCAACCTGCTCCAGTGCCTGAGAATCCTTTCTGGGAGGAAATATGATCAAGATGCTGCAGAACTTTTTGAGCAAGACTATTTGGTTGCAAGCTAAGCTGCATCTGCTTTCACCACTTGCACTAAGGAGTCCTTCGTGCATGCAAATCCACATGGGCTGCATGCAGAGCTCTGCTTATGCAGGGATGGAGGAACCATGGCACCTCCAGGAGCAGTGACACTAACTGCACCTACAAGAAGGCATGCAGGTATTCATGCAAACCCTCCCAGCTTTCCAACACAACCAACAGCCTGCTGATTTACAACAGAATCACAGATTGGTTTGAGTTGGAAGGGACCTTAAAGATCATCCAGTTCCAACCCCCTGTCATGGGCAGGGACACCTCCTATTAGATCAGATTGCTCAAAGTCTCATCCAGCCTTGGTCTTAGAGGAATGAGGCATCACCAACTTCTCCTGGCAACCTGTTCCAGTGTCTCACCTCCCTCATAGTAAAGAACTTCTTCCTAATGTCCAGTCTAAATCTATCCTGCTCTAGTTTAAAGCCATTGCCTCTCATCCTGTCACTACAGGCCCTTATAAAACATCCCTCTCCATCTTCCAGTACCCTTCAGGTACTGGAATGCTGCTCTAAGGTCTCCCCAGAGCCTTCTCTTCTCCAGGTAGAACAGACCCAACTCCCTTAGCCTTTCCCCATAGTGGAGGTTCTCCAGCCCTCTGATCATCTTTGTGGCCTACTCTGGACCCACTCCAACAGTTCCAGGTCCTTCTTGTGTTGGGGACACCAGAACTTGATGCAGTGCTGCAGGTGAGGTCTCAGCAGAGCAGAGCAGAGGGGCAGAATCTCCTCCCTCACACTTTTGATGCAGCCCAGCACACAGCTGCCTTCTGTGCTACAAGTGACCATTGCTGCCTGATGCTGAGTTCCTCATCAACAGCTCATCCCAGGGAAACACACCCTGGGATGAGGGACAGGCAGGTGAGGACCACACATCTTCCTTTTGATACCAGTGTGGGCTGCCAGGCTTGCAGCATCCAGACCTGCACACAGAAGAGCAGGAGCTGCTACTCCCTTGTGCACCATCTACTTGAAGAAGTGACCAGCACCTTCCTCCAGCTGGCTCTGGGGTGGAAGCAAGAACCTTTAGGGTATCTGCTTCCAAAAGGCACTAGAAATTACTGAGGCTTGGGGAAAAAAACAACCAAACCCAGCTCCTGGAGAGAAAAGCAACCTCAGGCATGGGGAGCAGGAGCTCTCAGCCCCATGGAGGTGTTTGCTTCTGTTTAGAACTCAGCTGGAATTCTTAAAGTAAATTCCCTAAACTGTCTTCCAGAGACTGATTTTTTTTTTTCTCTCTCTCTTTTTTTTTTTTTTAATTTTCCCCTCCCCCTCCCCTCCTTAATAAACTTTCAGGGGTGTCTTTATTGTTATGTCTAATTTTAGAGAAAACTAACATTTCCTGAGATTCAATTTCTCTCATAATTGTTGGAAGGAAACTAAATTGTCTGCTGTAAACATTCACTGTATTGTGTGAAAAGTATCTTTATTACAGCCCTCTGGGAATACCAATAAAATTCCCAATCCAAGCCCTTCCTCACTTCTTTGTGTGTGTTTTAAGCTCACTCTTTTCCCTTCTCTGCCCATTAATGTCAGTTCAAACACTCTTGCAGCCAAGCTACAAGAACTTGAAATATATTATTTAACAATCAAGGGCAGAATTAAAGCCTTGTGAGCAGCCAGATCCTTTCTGCCTTCTCTTTGGGTGCCTCCTATTACAGAAAATGAGACCCATTCCATTTGTCTGTGCCTGCTCAGAGCTGATGACAAAAATCTCATTAGTTTAGCCTGACATATACTCAATACAGTCCATGTATATATATTTTATTCCCTCCCCCCCCACCCCCTATTTTATTCTACAGCTGAAAAATGATACTAAATATCATCAGATTGGAACAAAAACTGTGGTCTTGGAACATTTCCCTTTAAGGGGCTTCTATTTATTCAGAATTCATGAATCATTTTCCCAGTAATACAACTATAATTATTCTTAAAGTGTTAGGTTTGAAGGTTTAATATGAAATACTTGCAAAAAAAAAAAAAAAAAAAAAAGCTCTTTTTCACTTTGATAGTTTGTAATCTTCATGGTAATCAGATCAGTTAGCTCCTTCACACAGCAGCCAGGAAAAAAATAACAATTTAATACGAGGCTCATACTCTTCACTCATGTTTTAATTAAAGTAATAAAAGCCAACTCCTATTTTGCCCTTTACAGGGCACACAGATGTATAGATCTGAGCTATGCAGCATCAGCTCAGAGCCTTCTGATGGCTGCTGATGGATGTCCTACTCGGAGAGAAATTTAATTCAGCCTCGCTCAGAGGCTGCAGATCATGGAAGTGGTGTCAGAGACAAGCAAGACCTGGCATGGTCCTTGGTAGAATCATGATATGGCTGATGACAGAATCCTAGAATGGTCTGGGTTGGAAGGTTATCCAGTCTAAACTCCCTTGCAGTCATCAGGGACATCCCTCACTAGAGCAGGTTGCCCACAGCCCTGTCCAGTCTCACCTAGAATATCTCCAGGGATGGGGCCACAACCACCTCCCTGGGCAACCTGTTGCAGTGTTCCACTCCCCTCATGGTGCAGAACCTGTTCCTAACATCCAATCTAAATCTGCTCCTCTCTGGTTTGAAGCCATTGCCCTCATCCTGTCCCTGCAGG
Organism: Ramphastos sulfuratus; assembly: GCA_013399055.1. Lineage (NCBI taxonomy): Eukaryota > Metazoa > Chordata > Aves > Piciformes > Ramphastidae > Ramphastos > Ramphastos sulfuratus. The sequence goes on along the minus strand of WBNM01042539.1, from coordinate 8,208 downwards.
CCTTTGCAGTCCCTCTGCAGCCTTCTTGTAGCTGCTTCAGGTACGGGAAGGTTGCTGTTAGGGCTCCCTAGAGCCTCCTCTTCTCCAGGCTGAACCCCCTCAGCTCCCTCAGCCTGTACTCATAGCAGAGATGTTCCAACCCCCTGATCAGTTTCATGGCCCCCCTCTGGACCTGCTCCACCAGGTCCATGTCCTCCCTGTACTGAAGGCTCCAGACCCAGATGAGGTCTCACCAGAGCAGAGTCAGGTGGCAGGGTGATGGATGCTCTGGCTCAGCTCTGCCACCTTCCATCCCACTAGCAGGAGCTAAGACTGCTCTGCTAATGCCCTTCAGCTGGGTGCAATGCCACAGCATGTCTCCCTGGGAAGGATTAGCATGTCTCTGATTTTTGGTTCCTATCACAGCCCTGACCAGCCTGGTCTGATGCATCACCAGCTTGGAGCAGGATGCTCAGAGGGGTTATGGAGTCTGCATCTCTGGAGGTATTCCAAACCCACCTGGAGATGTTCCTGGGTGGTTTACTCTAGGTGATCCTACTCTAGCAAGGAGGTTGGGCTAGATGATCTTCAGAGGTCCCTTCCAACTCCTACTATTCAGTGATTCTATGAAATCTCTAAGCATTCTCCAAAGGAGTAGAACCACACAGGACTGGTGGCACTGAATACTTCCCCTCTCTGGGTGACTGCAGTGCTTGCTCCCACCCATGGTACCCTACCACATGCTCACCTTCTCCCCAGCTCCCTGGAGCAGCAAACCCCCCTCTCCCAGGCACCCATGGTGCAAGTTCCCCTCTTGGGTATGGAGAAGACCACTCCACCCAGGCTACCCATGGCATCCATGCTCCCCTGCCCAGCTGTTGCCACTCTGAGCTGCTCAAGCTGCAAGAAGGGCAATGCCCAGGGTTCTACTGAACAAATCACAGCATCACAGTGTGGTTGGGGTTAGAAGTGACCTCTGGAGGTCATCCAGTTCAACCCCCTTACTAAAGCAGGGTCACCCAGAGGTTGCTCAGGATCACAGTGTCCAGGTGGGTTTGGAATCTCTCCAGAGAAGGAGATTCCACAACCTCTCTGGGCAGCCTGCTCCAGGGCTCCAGCACCCTCACACCTAAGAAGTTTCTCTTCCAGTTCAGATGGAACCTCCTGGGTTCCAGTTTGTGCCCATTTGCTATTTGTCCTGCCACTGGGCACCACTGACAAGAGTCTGGCCTCATCCTCTTGCCCTCACTCTTTAGCTCTTGCTGAGCACTGATCAGATCTGAGGCTGCTCTTCTCCAGGCTCTCAGCCTTTGCTCCTCACAGAGCTGCTCCAGGCCCCTCAGCATCTTTGTAGTAGCCTCTGTTGGACTCTCTCCAATAGTTTCCTGTCTCCCTTGAGCTGGGGAGCCCAGAACTGGTCCCTCTACTCCAAATGTGGCCTCACAAGGACAGAGGGCAAGGAGAATCCTCCTTAAGCTGCTTGTCACACTCTTCTGAATGCACCCCAGGACACCATTTGCTTTCTTGGTCATGACAGCATATTGCTGGATCACAATTAACTTTCCCATCAGCACTCCCAGGTCCTTCTCCACAGAGCTGCTTTCCATCAGGTCAGCCTCTCACCTGGTGCAGGGAGTTGTTCCTCCACAGGCACAGGACCCCACACTTGCCCTTATTGAACTTCATGAGGTTTCCCTCCACCCAGCTATGCAGCCTCTCCAGGTCTTGCTGAATGACAGCACAGCCTGGTGGGATTTCTGCCACCCATCCCAGTCTGGCATCATCAATGAGCTTATTAAGGGTACACTTCTACCTGAAGCAGATGTAGAAGACCTAACACAACAGACCTGTTGCATGCAAGCACTCAGCCAGTCCATTCTTATGGGCTGGCTCCCCACAAGGTCACAGAATCACAGACACATGCAGGTTGGCAAAGCCCCTCAGGAGCACCAAGTCCAACCTAGAACATTCACCTTAAAGTGTAGCCCCAAGCACCACATCCAAACCAGCCTTAAACACATTCAGGGTTAGTGACTGCACCACCTCCCTGGGCAGCTCATTCCAGTCCCTGGAATGAGTTTTTCCTAATGTCCAATCTAAATCTGCCCAGCCTCAGCTTGAGACCATTCCCCCTTGCTCTGTCTCCAATTCCCTGTGAGCAGAGCCCAGCAGCAGCCTCTCTACAATGTCCCTTCAGGTAGCTGCAGACAGCTCTGAGGTCCTACCACTTTGTCAGAGCAGTGAGGGCTTGGGTAACATTTCACACTTGCACGGTGCCAGAGCACTTCTGGACACCAATTTGGTTCCACTGCTGTGCTCAACCTCAGGAATGAGAGAGGTTAGTGTGAACATATTGGGGCACAGGAGCTGGATGGCCACACTCTGCATTCACAACCCTCATCATCCTCCAGTACCTCCAGAGCCCCAGGCTGCTGTGCTGAGCAGGTTAGGCCATCACAGGGCTGGAATGGAGCCCAACCCAGCGCACGCCCAGGGTAGGCTCAGAGCTGCCACAGAGTGAAGGGCTCCTTCTGCAGCTGGCCAAGGTGATGGAGGGGTCTTCCTTTGTGCACAGGCCTTCATCCAAGCCCTGAAGTGGAAAACAATGTTTTCCTGCTGGAAGCAAGTGGCTCCTCACTTAATCACCCTGTTGTGACAGGAGACCCAAACACCGGCTCGGGATGGGGCTCTGGTGAGAGGAGAAGAAGTAATCCATCAGTTGGGAAAGGAAATCCCAAGAGCAACAGCCTGGGTTGGTTTTGTTCCTATTCCTGCAGCCCACGGTGCAGCATTTCCACAAATAAACATCATTTCCCAAAGCCACTCCCCAGAGGTCCATTACAGCAGCAACCCAACCTCTGCAGGACTTGGAGCCAAACCCCACCAGGAGAAAAAGTTGCTTATCACAGCTCCTGGCCAGTGGTTCTCAGAGCTCAGCATCACCCCTCAGATGCCAAGCCCTGGCTCCCCACCACGCTGCAGCCCAGCAGGCTGCTCAGGCAGCGAGGAGCCAGCACAGTGTGAGGAGCTGCAGGACCTGATGGCAGAAACAGGGGGTGCAGGAAGGCTCTGGGGTTGCCTTTGCCTGAAGTGACAACCACCACTGGAGGGAAAAACAGCACCCTGCCAGCAGCAGCAGGGGCACCAGCANGCATTTTAAGAATCATCATCATCATCATCACCATCATTATCATTATCATTATAATTTCATTTAATTACATCAGCCAGCCCTTCACCAGCAACAGGAGCTTCTCTTGCTATGACTAAGTCACCAGAACTGCACAGTTCAAAGCTGTCACTGTTACACAGGAGCTCATGCAAAATTCACAAGCCTGGATCATCAGCTTGTAGTTGTGCTCACCTCCAAAACCAAGCCTGCAAGGGCTTCCATTAGCTGCTGATTAAAATAAATGAGATGCAACACTCCATTGTTCATTCTAAAAGAGTCCAGGAGACTCCTTCCTGACTCCTCTGCTGAGAAAGGCTTTTAATATCTCTCAATGCCTCCCCTCTATTTTTTTGTTCTCCAGCACAACAGATGACATTAGATAGGTATTACTCAAAGAGCAGCAGGCAGAAAGCAGAATCTGTACCTCAGCCTGGGTGCCTGCTGCAACCTGTGCTCCTTTGCTTCCACAGCACTGCTGGCTGCTGCTCAATCCTCTCTTGCACCTCAGACTCCTCATAAAGCTCTCATTCCTCTTCACTCTTTCTANTCTTCTGCAGGCTGCAGAGCCCCAACTCTCTCAACCTGTCCTCATAGGAGAGCTGCTGCAGCCCTCTGACCATCTTCCAACCCTTCTTCTTCTTCCAACCCTTCTTCTGGAGTAAATCCAGGTGTGAGACAGCAGCTGTGGTGAGCACATTGCACCTCATGGGCTTCAGGGACTAACAAACTGCTGGAAACTCCTCCAAACTCATGCATCCTGGCAGGTTAGGGACCAACCAACATGAGAACATGTTACAGCTGAGGAAGAGCACATTGTCACTTCACTGCCAGTGACAGAGCATCTCCACCAAAGCCACTCATGGAGGGAAAATCAAAGTCCACATAGGTCCTGTTTTAGAGCTTCCTAAAACAGGAGAAGGAAGAGGAGAATGNTTGTGCTCACCTCCAAAACCAAGCCTGCAAGGGCTTCCATTAGCTGCTGATTAAAATAAATGAGATGCAACACTCCATTGTTCATTCTAAAAGAGTCCAGGAGACTCCTTCCTGACTCCTCTGCTGAGAAAGGCTTTTAATATCTCTCAATGCCTCCCCTCTATTTTTTTGTTCTCCAGCACAACAGATGGCATTAGATAGGTATTACTCAAAGAGCAGCAGGGAGAAAGCAGAATCTGTACCTCAGCCTGGGTGCCTGCTGCAACCTGTGCTCCTTTGCTTCCACAGCACTGCTGGCTGCTGCTCAATCCTCTCTTGCACCTCAGACTCCTCATAAAGCTCTCATTCCTCTTCACTCTTTCTATAGATGTCTGCTCTCCTCAGACCCCACCTGGAGTACTGTGTGCAGTTCTGGAGCCCCCAACACAACCATTCTCTTGTGCAGCCTTTACTATGACAAGACTCAAAAGAAGGATTACTCTAAGGATTCACTCAACCACATGCATGGGCTTCTGGTTTCATAGAATCATAGAATGGTAAGGTTGGAAGGGACCTCAAGGATCATCCAGTTCCAACCCCCTGCCATAGGCAGGGACACCTCCCACTAGCACAGGTCACTCAAGGCCTCATCCAACCTGGCCTTGAACACCTCCAGGGAGGGAGCAGCCACAACCTCCCTGGGCAACCTGTGCCAGTGTCTCACCACCCTCACTGCAAACAACTTCCTCCTAACATCCACTTTCAATCTCCCCTCTGACACTTCAAACCCATTGCCCCCTGTCTTATCACTACAAGCCCTTGTCAATAGTCCCTCCCCAGCCTTCCTGTAGCCCCCTTCAGATCCTGGAAGGCTACTCTAAGGTCTCCTGGAAGCCTTCTCTTCTGCAGGCTGCAGAGCCCCAACTCTCTCAACCTGTCCTCATAGGAGAGCTGCTGCAGCCCTCTGACCATCTTCCAACCCTTCTTCTTCTTCCAACCCTTCTTCTGGAGTAAATCCAGGTGTGAGACAGCAGCTGTGGTGAGCACATTGCACCTCATGGGCTTCAGGGACTAACAAACTGCTGGAAACTCCTCCAAACTCATGCATCCTGGCAGGTTAGGGACCAACCAACATGAGAACATGTTACAGCTGAGGAAGAGCACATTGTCACTTCACTGCCAGTGACAGAGCATCTCCACCAAAGCCACTCATGGAGGGAAAATCAAAGTCCACATAGGTCCTGTTTTAGAGCTTCCTAAAACAGGAGAAGGAAGAGGAGAATGAAGAAGGAATCACAGAATCACAGAACCTTAGGGGTTGGAAGGGACCTCCAGAGATCATTGAGTCCAACCTCTCTGCCAAGCAGCATCACCCAGGGTAGTGCACACAGGGATGCATCCAGGTGGGTTTGGAAAGGCTGCAGAGAAGGAGACTCCACTCTGGGCAGCCTGCTCCAGGGCTCTGTCACCCTCACTGTCAAGAACTTTCTCCTCATGTTGAGGTGAAACCTTCTCTGTTCCAGTTTGGATCCATTGCTCCTTGCCTGCTGACCACCCAAAAGAGCTTGGCCCCATTCACTTGACCCCCACCCCTCAGAGATTTGTACACATTGCTCAGATCTCCTCTCAGCCTTCTCCAGACTAACCAGCCCCAGGGCTCTCAGGCTCTCTCTGTAGGGGAGATGCTCAAACCAACAAAGAGAGGATGGAGGAGAAGCAAGAGAAAAGGAAGGATGACTCATGTCTTCAGCAGCAGCACTCAGCTGCCCTCATGCTGCCTGGGGCTCTGTAGCCCTGGATCTGTGGTCTCCAGCAAAGAGGAGGACCCTCCCCCAGCAACACTGCATGGATCTGCCCCAGCCCCAGGTTTATTGTACCAACTGTTGACGTTCTGCTGCAATTCAGTCGAGACTGGTGGGAGGCCCAGGAGGTGGGAGGACAACACGTCTGCCAGTATTATGACAAGGCTTGATGGCACATTTCATAGCAGAGGCTGCCAAGATGAGCTCTGTCTAGTCTGGAGCCTTAGCAGGATGAGAGGAAGGTATCGGAGCCTCCTGCGCCGTCATTAATTCCTAATTAGGCTCCGCTTTGCTTTCTGCATTATTGCTTATTTACCAAACAGCCCTTGATTGTGCCATCCAGTCCCTTCTAAGCACCAAACCCCATTGTTATGCTAAAAAAAAAAAAAAAAAAAGGAATGTTCCAAACGTTATTTATGATTTGATAAACCTTGTGCAACCCTGAATGAGGACATTAAATGGCAAGAACACTACTTCAAAATCCCATTTTAAATAAGTCACCCGGACAGCTGTGCCTTTATAAAACACATTAGAGTGGCACTCAGAGCACATATGGCTCAGGGATATATACAAATTATACAATTTCTGTCATTCTATCAAATAAGAGGCACGTTTTGACCCCAGAAATGAGTCAAATGTAAGTTGTAATTCAAGCCCCACCGGAGGCCCTGCTGGTAATGGATCCTGACGGCTGATCAAAGAGCTCTGACCATTTGACCCACCAGATCAGCGACTTACTGTATCTATTATGGCTAATACAGAGCTGGGCTGGAAGATGGATGGAGATAAACAGATAAAGGGCAAGAGATACAGCAGATAAAAGTTTTGATTTATACTCACCCGGGCGCACGGATCCACGGGGAGAAGGATTTCACGAGCAGGGAGAGGGGCAGGCATATGCCAGCCCACAGGAAGCTTTGAAGGGGGATGCAGGGCATGTGTGTGTGCACGTGGGTCATAGAATCACAAAGGTTGGAGAAGACCTCATCAAGTCCCAACACTTCCCATGACCATTAGATCACAGCTGAAAGTGCTGCACCTACTCGTTTGTTTAATACCTGCAGGGATGGTGACTCCACCACCTCCCCTGGCAGCCTACTCCAATGCCTGAAAATCCTTTCAGTCAAGAAATCATAGAATCACAGAATGGTAAGGTTGGAAGGGACCTCAAGGATCATCTAGTTCTAACCCCCTGCCACAGGCAGGGACACCTCTCACTAGTACAGGTTACTGAAGGCTTCATCCAACCTGGCCTTGAACACCTCCAGGGGGGTTTTTTTTAATATCCAACCTAAACCTCCCCTGGCACAGCCTGAGGCCATCTCCTCTTGTCCTGTTGTTAGTTACTTGGGAGGAGAGGCCAACAGCAGTCTCACTGCAACCTCCCTTCAGCAGGATCAAACAGAATCTCCCCCAACTTCCCTCGGTGCATCAGGATTAACTCCTACACCCAGCTGAGCTCTTGACAATTTGCACAGAGCCAGAGAAAACTCCACCTTCTACTTTATGTACAGGCTGCCACATCCAAACATGTGGCATGAGATCTGTGCCCACAGATCTCCTTTCTCAGCAGGGTGAACATGAGCAGCTCCATCCACAGAATTGCTTTGTTCAGAAGAGACCTTTGAAATCATCAACTATTAAGCCAGCACTGCCAGGTGACCACTAAACCATGTCCCTCAGCACCACATCTACATGGCTTGGAAACCCCTCCAGGTGTGGGGACTCCACCACCTCCCTGNACCTCTCCAGCCTCAGCTTGAGGCCTTTCCCCCTTGTTCTGTCTGCAGTTCCCTGTGAGCAGAGCCCAGCAGCAGCTTCTCCACATGTCCCTTCAGGTTAGCTGTAGACAGCAATGAGCTCTGCCCTCAGCCTCCTCTGTTTCACACTAACCATCCCCAGCTCCCTCAGTTGCTCCTCATCAGATTTATTCTCCAGACCCTTCCCCAGCTTCCTTGCCCTCCTCTGGACCCACTCCAGCAGCTCTATATCTCTCTTGCATTGCAGTGCCCCAAACTGAACACAACCCATCCCTGCTCCCAAGGCAGAATTGTTCCCAAAGCCGTGCCAGGGCCCAGCTGTTCCCACACCTTGCACCACATCCCAGCTCCCATAAGGTATTTCCTGCCTTTACCCACCCATAAGGTGGGATAACAACAGCTTTGTGCAGGGTGTTTCCAGGAGCAGCTTAGGAAGCATCTGAGGACTCTTCCCACAAGTGCAGAAGTCTCACCACCAGACCAAGCTACAGAAGGAATTTCCCAACCTCTGCTTTTCCTGGGGTTATTCTCCCTGACACAAAGATCAAGTTGTTTCACACAGATTACATTTGTTTCACAGAATGGT
>WBNM01042537.1:0-15551 GCA_013399055.1 Ramphastos sulfuratus | reverse complement strand
GCTGTTGGTGGTCTCAAAGTCATTAGAGGCTTTGGAGTTTCTCAAGCTTCTGGGTGCTGGAGAACGGAGGCAGACAACCTCTGACCTGGTCCTGACTCTCTGGATGATCTGTGTACTTCCAGGGCTTCCCATCTTGGCAGGAGGCTTTCAGGAGCAGGCAGGATGCAATGCCATGTGCAGTCTCAGCATGGTGTCATGCTGGCTGTGCAGGCTGAGCACCTGCAGGCATTTAGAGCCTGTTCCTGGTCACTGGAGTTCCACACAGCTCAGGATACAAGGCAATAAGCAAGCACAGGTGTAATGGTAGAGAACAGATACAACAGCAGAGCACACATAGAATGGCAGAGCACACACTGTGCTCCCTGCTCATCTCCCTTTATATTGTTACAGCCTGAGACTAATGGGCCTTTGGACACAGAATAGCCAATCAGGATGGCAGTTAGCCAAGCCTGACCATATTAGGTGAAGCCATAGGCTTGCTTTACCCAAATTTGGGCAGAACACAGGCCCTACAGAAGGCAACCAAGTGTACCTTGCATACCACAGGGTTCAAAACAAGTCTGGGTAGGCCACAGTCCTCAGACTCAGTGACTTCAGGTTCTTTGTCCTCTTTCCCATGGTTGCTTCTCCCCGAAAGAGAAGGAGGGAAAGCAGAAAAACATCTATGGGCAAGCCAGGACATGGATAAGCCTATTTTGGCCTATTTAGACCTACCATGACAGTTGTGTCCACTGCTTCTTGTTAGCAAGAGTAGTGGAGCAAAATGAACATCCTCTCTAACCTGAATATTTGTGCTAAAATCAGGGATGAACTGGAAACCCACAGCAGGTGGCTTCTGTCACTGCAGAATCAATAAAAATTTCAAAAGAATTAAAACACTTCCAAACTCTCTTTGCTGCTGTTCATTGCCACTTAGCAGCCAGGACTCCGACCCTGAGCGGGCAGGAAACCTCCAGAGCAGCTCTAGAGCATTTTTGATGAAGCAGTAGTTTCCCCACACAGGCAGCATCTCTTCATCCTTTAAGGTGTGCTTGGAAATGTGGATTGAACCCCAGGAAATTTGCTTCTATCAGGAGATAACCCAAAGCAGATGTTAACATTTAGTTCTCAAAGCAGATGTTAACATTTAGTTCTGATTTTCATTTACTCTCATTACTTGACCCACTACAACCAAACTCATCACACTGTTTGAATTTTTCCTGCATATTTTTTTTCCTGCACAACATGCAATGTGAGCTTTTTCACACTCAAAAGCAGCTGTTAGCAATGCCAGGTTAAATAGCTAAAGCAGTTGATCTTGTGTAGAAAAAGGAGTGCATGCCCCATCAGGGGCTTCCAGGAGTTTATTCTGAGCCTTGCCATAACTTTCAATACTACCTCCATAACTACCAGTCAGCTTTGCATGAGAGGTGTTGCTGTGATGTTAAAAACAAAGCTAAGATCTAGCATCCTTCCTCAGAATTTCAAACCAGATGTTTGGCTTACAGCCTTTAACCAAAAGCACAACTACTGTAGCGCTGCTGTTTCAGTCTATTCAAAACAGGCTGCACAGTCAGAAGGCTAAGAGATGTCAAATCCATTCTATTTTCACTGCAGCCTCTGGGGTAGCCTACTCAGCTCCTCCACATGAGAAAGGGATGAGGATCAACCCACCTGGTAGTAAGTGCACATCTGATAAAATGCCTCCAATCCCTAAGTTTTCTTAACCAGTTTTGAAGTCAGAGATGTGCAGTTTGACCATCTCTGTAGCATCAGGTCAAGACCTGAGCTAACATTATGGAATTTGATTATTTTCTGAGTCAAGAATTTGATTATTTTCTAAGTCAACTATACACGTAAGTTGTCACAGAGAGAGGCATCTCTGGTTAGACTTCAAAGCTAAAGAGAATTAACATTTGAATCAAAGAGATGTGGAAAAGACTGATCAAAATTCCACTGAAAGGAATGTGGAGAACCTGAGAAACTTGGACATTCACCATCTGATCCTGTTTAAGGCAGAGGAATCTCATGCTCTGACTTTCAGCTATGCTGAAGTCCTATCCTGAAGGAGGAGCTGTATTAGTAAGAGATGGGAAAACCTTTGACAGTCTTTGTAACATTGACCATAATCAGAGGCAGCAAGTAGCTATGGAGCACCTGTATTCAAAATGTTTTAGAAACATGGCCTGTCAAAACCATGTTGTCCTTAAGGATCTGGTCATTGCTGCCATCCTGCAACTCTACTGATTGGTCCTGATTTTGTTGGAACTGAGAAAAGGCCAAAGTTTGCTTTGAGCTACAATTTTAAAGCATGTGGAACAGCTATGGCTTCATCTACATGCTAATTACCCCAAATCATGGGTCATCTTCATGGAGCATGCTACAAATCTGTAACTCCAATTATTTACTCTACATGCTTTCTGGAGGGAGTTTACAAGGAGGGAAAAGCCAATGCAAAAAGCTTATTGACAAAGAGAGAAAGTAATTTAACAAGGCCAAGTGTAAGGTCCTGCAACTGGGTAGGCACAATCCCAAGCACAACTCCAGGCTGGGTGGGGAATGGCTGAGAGCAGACCTGAGGAAAAGGGCCTTGGCATCTGGGGTGATGAAATTTCAACATGAGGCTGCAGTGTGAGTGCAGCCCAGACAGCAACTGTGTGCTGGGCTGCAGCAAGAGCAGTGTGGGCAGCAGGGCAAGGGAGGGGATTCTGCCCCTTTGCAGGCAGGGGGTTGGAACTAGATGCTCCTTGAGGTCCCTTCCAACCTTACCATTCTATGATTCCTCCTAATTACTTGCAAAGAAACAATTGTCCTTTGGGTACAGCAGATGCTAACAAGAGGCAGGGGTTTGGTTTTCCTATATACACCACACCCATACCATTCTGCACAGTGCAATACTGCTTTTAATTTCCCCAGAGGATCTCTTCTACTACATTGGCATTGAAGTCACAGAAAGAGCTTTTAACCAACTCCCCATAGAAGTGCTGGAAGGAAGGTGCACATTTGCATAGTTTGTTCAACTTGGTCTCCTTGGAGTCAAACTGGAAGAACTGTTCCTAGCTAACCGGGGGGCCACCAGGCCCCCCGGCCTTTGATCTCCTCCACCATTCACCCAGTGTGCACCATGGGTACTCACCAGTGATGACAGGATGAGGATCCTTCAGCCCAGATGGGCCAACCTGGGGCTTCTGCCTTTCCTGGGTGGGATTAAAAAGGCAAGTGGGCAGGGAGGTCAAAGTGGCCACACCTGAGGTGGGAGGAGACTCCAACAGAGCCCAGGTGCTCTGGGAGAAAGGAGGAAAATAGGGCAAGTGGAGTGGAAAAGGGACAGCTGTGNCCTTGAGTGACCTGTGCTAGTGGGAGGTGTCCCTTCCTATGGCAGGGAGTTGGAAGTAGGTGAACCTTGAGGTCCCTTCCAACCTCACCATCCTATGATTCTCTGATTCTATATATGGTTCATTCTGTGGGTTTCTCCTTTTCCTTCAGAAGCTTTGTTTCTTCCACTGCAGCTGCTGCCAGGACCCAGCCTAAGCCCTGCAACCAGCAATAACTCTTCCAAAACTGGCTCATTTTCCATAAAAAACCCCAACCACCACCCTGCCAAGAATCCAGAAGAAATGCATTCATTTCCAATTCAGATTCTGAGTCACATCACACACTTCTCCATGGCAGAAATTAAACACCTGAGCAGTCTGACAACACATACTACCAAGCACACTGAAGCTGTCAAACCAAAGTGACAGAGAGAAATAATTTTTAGTACTAGAGGCTTCTATCAATAAGCAAATAACATGAGAAACCCAAAGGATGGAAAGAGGAAAGAAAAAAAAGAAAACCATCTCTGGATAGGAAGTAGCAAATGAAAATGGTTGCCTATTTGGACTCTTTGCACTTAGTAGTATCTGTCTAAAATACACAGGTGCTAGGTAGGACACATCAGTTGTGGTCTGAGTGAAGGGCATGTCTCTGTGGTTCTTGGCTGGCATTTTGTGGTTTGGTTCAGCATACATGTGCCATCAGTGAAGAGTTTTCCCACTGTCCATCCTTCTCCCTGCTCATCTGCACCAAGCTTGCACCTGCAATTACTTCAGATGCAAGGCACTAAGGTTGGATGCAAAACTAAGCAAGTAAGAATGACAGGTAATGAAAGAAAAAAGAAAGAGCTTAAACTGTGAATTCTAACAGACAGCAGGTAGCTGAGTTTGTGTTGGTGGGTTCAAAAGTAAACTTTCAAACTCTCCAGCAGAAGCCTGGTATTTGCAAGCTGCAACAAGTGCAGGCTGCTGTAGATTTGGGGAATACTAAATAGAAGTAGTTCATTGCAAATTCTTCAATGAAGAAAGAGACACGAGACAGAATCATCAGTCAGAAGGCTGAGCACACACTGCATTCAGATGGGGACAAACAAGGATTTGTGGTTTCAGAGAGGAGTCCAGAAAAGAAGAGTTCCCATAGAGAAACAGTGGCCATGGAGAGAAGAGGGCCTCGAGAAAGGAAAGTGAAAATCCCAGAAATGGTAGAAGATGGAGGAAGTCAATGTGCTGTGTGGCGGTGAATGCTGGGGAAGACCCAGGGGAGGTGGCCAGTAGCACCAAAGACCAGCCAAGGGAAGCAGCAAAACAGCATGAAGCAATCTGGCTTTCTGCTCAGCCTTCCTGCAACAGTGGCCAAGGGAAGGGCAACTGATGGCATCTACATGGACCTGAGTAAGGCATTTGACTCTGTCCCACATGGCATCCTGGGCACCAAGCTGGAAAAACATGGACTGGATGTGTGGAGCACTGCTGGGTAAGGAACTGGCTGGATGGTGGCACACAGAGAGTGGTGATCAAGGGCACAATGTCCACCTGCAGACCAGTGCCAAGTGGCTCCCTCAGGGTCCAGTGCTGGCACCAGTGCTGGTTAACATCTTTGTCAGTGCCATGGACAGAGGAATTGAGTGCAGCCTCAGCAAGTGTGCAGCTGGCACCAAGCTGTGTGGCACAGTCGACTTGCTAGAGGGCAGGGATCCATCCAGACGGACCTGGACAGGCTGCAGAGCTGTGCCCAGGCCAACCTCAGGACATTCAACAAGGCCAAGTGTAAGGTCCTGCACCTGGGTAGGCACAATCCCAAGCACAACTCCAGGCTGGGTGGGGAATGGCTGAGAGCAGCCCTGAGGAACAGGCCCTGGGGGTCTGGGGTGATGAAAAGCTCAAGATGAGGCTGCAGTGTGAGTGCAGCCCAGACAGCAACTGTGTGCTGGGCTGCAGCAAGAGCAGTGTGGGCAGCAGGGCAAGGGAGGGGATTCTGCCCCTTTGCTCTGCTCTCCTCAGACCCCAGCTGCAGTCCTGTGTGCAGTTCTGGAGCCCCCAGCACAGGAAGGACATGGAAGTGTTGGAGCCAGTCCAGAGGAGGCCACCAAGATGCTGAGAGGGCTGCAGCAGCTCTGCTGTGAGGACAGGCTGAGAGAGTTGGGGCTCTGCAGCCTGGAGAAGAGAAGGCTTCCAGGAGACCTTAGAGTAGCCTTCCAGGATCTGAAGGGGGCTACAGGAAGGCTGGGGAGGGACTATTGACAAGGGCTTGCAATGACAGGACAAGGGGCAATGGGTTTGAAGTGGCAGAGGGGAGATTGAAAGTGGATGTTAGGAGGAAGTTGTTTGCAGTGAGGGTGGTGAGACACTGGCACAGGTTGCCCAGGGAGGTTGTGGCTGCTCCCTCCCTGGAGGTGTTCAAGGCCAGGTTGGATGAGGCCTTGAGTGACCTGTGCTAGTGGGAGGTGTCCCTGCCTATGGCAGGGGAGTCGGAACTAGATGATCCTTGAGGTCCCTTCCAACCTTACCATTCTATGATTCTATGGTGAGGCCTTGAGTGACCTGTACTAGTGGGAGGTGTCCCTGCCTATGGCAGGGGGGTGGAACTAGATGATCTTTGAGGTCCCTTCCAACCTTACCATTCTATGATCAACAGTAATCTCCCCATAGAGGAGGGAAGTTGTCACCCAGTGAAGGTAATAATCCAGGAAGCTAACAGCTTGTGCTGGCTTGGATTTTTTAAAAGCTCTTGAGGTTCTTAAATGTCAGTAGAAGTCCACTATGGGATGCCATTGAATTTCTGTCACCCATTACAGTGTAGCATTCACTGTAAGGTAGAAGAAACTCATGGAACTCATAGCACAGGGGGTTTTGGACATAACATCATCAGCATCCACAGCACTAGAGACCTTGAACTCAGCTTCTTTCCCTAAGGCTCTTTTGTCCTTCTCCAGGCACCTCAGGGTTCCAAAAGCTTTCTGCTTACATTGACCAACGAAGCAAAATGCCACTCAGTGAAGTAACTCTGACCAAAGAAAGTTGAAAGCAAGAAACTGCAACTGTGATAAGAGATGAAATTTCTTCTTACTGCTCCCTTCCCCAGCACTAGGAATTGGCAGGACTGCATATGAGAAGGGGAGAGGTGGAGCTACAGAGGGAGTTTGGCAGGGGGATGAGAATCCAAAATCTGCTGCATAACTCCATCTTCTCTCCAGTAAGGAGCAGCAGAAAGCAGACCTCTAGTTGGAATTCTGTATGTTGCTAACAGCCTGGCAGGTGAGTGTTACATGGAAAATGTAAACCTTTTTTATCCTTCTCTCCTATTCCCCAGTGAATCTGTAGCCAGTAATGATTGCTGTCACTATAATCATAGGGAAAGATGGCATGTCAAATGAGTGTGCCACGACTACAAGAGGGCAGGAACAGAAATGGAAACAGCTCTCAGCAGCTGGAATGCCTGATCTCCTGTTCCAGTGCTAAGCCACATACTCAGGAACAGCAGACATGGTCCAGAATCTCTCAGATGTGAACAGTTCCCAGACTCTTACAATAAACCTTATCTCAGCTCAGCTGGAGAAAAACAAACACCAAATCTGCCAACACACTTGCAAATCATCTGGTTACCACTCCTTTTTTTATGATTTAATTTGCTCAGTATCCATCAAATGCTTTTTGTTCTCTGATGTATCAAGCTAGCATACTTACAATGAGCAAAGCCTTCTGACTTCCACAGAAATCCTGCAGGGAGAAGGCTTGCAGGGCTATGCTTCAGTCTGCTGGTTAGGATGCACAAGGCAGGCTGCAGCTCTGTATGCATGGAGCTTGCTAGAGTGAAGCACACCAATACCCAGTGCAACAGTACAAGGAGCTTCTGGAATCCCCCATATCCCAAAGAAGGAGCTTCCAAAATCCCTTGCTCCTTGAGGGACTACTTCAGGTAGTGAGTGAGAAGACTGTTTGCTGGATCAAAATCCACTATCTGAAGGGGGTTACAGAAAGGCTGGGGAGGGATTCACCATTCACCACCACTCTCAGAGCCCAGAGAGTGGTGGTGAATGGTGCCACATGCAGCTGGAGGCCGGTCACTAGCAGTGTCCCCCAGGGATCAGTACTGGGCCCCATCCTCTTTAACATCTTCCTTGAGGATNGTGCTTGGGATTGTGCCTACCATTTGATGGTATAGCATAAATACCATCAATAAAAAATTCTCTCAATTTGTTGAACTAACAAAACATTCAGAGAGACAGCAGCTGCCACTCAGCAGAGTGGTGAATCAATATATTAAACTGTTGTAGGGCACTGAGATAATGTAGGCTGAGGATATTAGCAGAACAGTCAATTTTGCAGAATGCCTTCAAGGGACAAGCTGCAGTTTGACCACTGTTGCAAACCAATGGATTGGCACTAGGACTTTAACCCCTTTTCCCTTAGAAGGTAAAGGGGAAAGCAGCTACATCAGCCATCCTGCTGGGTTAAGTCTTTCACACTAGGGATTAAATATTGTGGAACTGTATTTGAGTCATCTTACAAGAAAATCTTAAAACCACTAACTGGAGGCTTACAACCAAAAGCAGCAAGGCAAAAATCCCAACCCAGAAAAAGAGGTATTTTCTTTCACATTTTTTTTTTCCTTTTCAGTGATCAAACTATGACAAACCACTAACCCTCTGCATAATTACATTTTATGGCCCATGCACTTATTTGTACTTCTTTTATGAGATGAGGAAGAAAGTCAGGCTACTTTTTCTGCAAAGCAGTCCCACCAGAGCTGCTTGCTTTGCACAGAGTGATAATGGTGTTTGTTCTGTCCACCTGTAGATATGGGAGATACTTACCAGTTCCCTCCAGCAGCCAACAACATTAAGGGTCACTCAAGCTTCAAACACAGGCAGTGGCAAGGATGCTATTGAGTCTCTGGGATGCAAGCAAGCCACTATGCAGACATGTACTACAGGCAACATAAATAATGCTATGTGGAGTGCCTTGAAGGCCACCACAGGTTAAAGCACCCTTGAAAATGCAAGACTGCTCAGCTGCAGCCAACCTAGAATCCATTAAACAAGAAAGAGATTTGCCTGGTGGACAAGCAGAATCTCTGAACAAGAAATGAACAAATCTGCTGAGTTGTCTGAATTGGAGTACTTAGATCTCACTTCTCCTCATTTGAATAGTCTTCCTGAAGATGGTCATGGATGCTCTTGAGACAATTATCTTCAACATGCTGGACACTAAAAGTGTTCCCACTTTCTGTCCTGAACTGAACTGTTGCCAAGCCATGCTTTGTTTTCATGTTTTCCTTAAGAAGCTGCTACAGCCATTTGAGTTGGGCCATGAAGATGCTCAGAGGGCTGCAGCAGCTCTGCTGTGAGGACAGGCGGAGAGAGTTGGGGCTCTGCAGCCTGGAGAAGAGAAGGCTTCCAGGAGACCTTAGAGTAGCCTTCCAGGATCTGAAGGGGGCTACAGGAAGGCTGTGGAGGGACTATTGACAAGGTCTTGTAATGCCAGGACAAGGGGCAATGGGTTTGAAGTGGCAGGGGGGAGATTGAAACTGGATGTTAGGAAGAAGTTGTTTGCAGTGAGGGTGGTGAGACACTGGCACAGGTTGCTCAGGGAGGTGTTCAAGGCCAGGTTGGATGAGGTCTTGAGCAACCTGTTCTAGTGGGAGGTGTCCCTGCCTATGGCAGGGAGCTGGAACTGGCTGAGCTTTGAGGTCACTTCCAACCTAAACCATTCTATGATTCTATGATCTCAACTTTTATTTATTTCCTCTTTTTTTTTTTTTTTTTTTTAACCAAGTGTTTAGCACTTGTTGTTCTCTAAGTAAGAAGAAAACCCACCATTGCTTATTGAAGATCAGAACCTAGCTGTGTAAAAATCTATTCTGCTCCTCAAAATAAATCTCAAGTTTTCAGCTACTGCCTGGTGATCATTGAATTCTTGGAGCTAATCTTGCCAAGTGTGTAACATCTGTTACTGTGCTGGCTACTGTTTATGAGACTCTGTGTGAGAGAGAGCATGCAGGAGCAGTTGCATGCAAATACCTCTGCATTTACTGCTTCTTGCCTCCGCATATTTGGGGGCATATGGTCATACTTGGCAGAAATCCAGGCAGGTGGGAGGTACATAGGCTTTAAAGTGTTCATAGAAATAGATAGATAATAGATAAGAAATAGATAGNGAAGCACTGCCTGATGAGGAGAGGCTGGGGGACATGGGGCTGCTTAGTCTGGAGAAGACTGAGAGGGGATTTAATAAATGTTTATAAATATCTGAGGGCTGGGGGTCAGGAGGAGAAGACAGGCTCTGCTCACTTGCTCCCTGGGATAGGACAAGGAGCAATGGATGGAAGCTGCAGCACAGGAGGTTCCAGCTCAACACAAGGGGGAACTTCTTTACTGGAAGAGTCCCAGAGCCCTGGCACAGGCTGCCCAGAGAGGCTGTGGAGTCTCCCTCTGTGGAGCCTTTCAAGGCCTGCCTGGATGTGTTCCTGTGTGCCCTGAGCTAGATTGTCTGGTCCTGCTCTGGCAGGGGGGTTGGACCAGATGATCTCTTTGGGTCCCTTCCAACCTCTGACATCCTGTGCTAATAGATATACAGAAAAGCTGGACAGAGGAACAGCCCTTCTGCTATGATCCTGTGTGCACTCCCCATGAGGCTCCATAGTATCACCTAGGCACACTCCTCTTGCAAGGCACCTCTGTGAAACAGACCTCCCTAGAGCCAGGCTCCTGGAAACCTCAATTTATTGATACAACACTTAGCTCATTTATAAAACAATCAGTTGCCTATCTGCATCTAAGTATGTTTCAAAGTTTAGAAGCTACAAAATGTAAAACAGTAGTTTGGTCTACTCCCTTCTTACATATGCTGTCTGTGCTGTTCTTCCAGCCTCCAGATGGAAAACCATTTCCAAAACCATATGATGCTCTCTGGAGTTCTTTCTCAACTATAACCCAACCAGATGCTACAAGGCTTATACAGCTCTTAGTGGTCTGATTCTTTTGCTTGAGTTATGCAGATCTGATTAAATTATTATACTGGCCACTTTTGGCCTTAAAACAAAAACAATACAAAGCAACACAACATATAACATCTAATTTCCCTTTCCAAAGACCACAAATAGCTCAGGACCAACTTTCTGCTGCAGAAAGAAGCCTCACAATATATGCTGTGGGTGCAACAAACTATGCCAGTGAGGTAATCTTATTTGTTTCATCCCCATAGTCATTGCATGGTATTTCTGGGAAGCAGAGCTCTTGGCTTACAAATAAGGACCCACAAACGTTGTTCATACTGTTCCATGTGTAACATGTGGTGCTCAGACTGTGCAGGACTGGATGTTTGCACACTGGTTTACCTGCTGTCCCTGCATCTTCCCTTCCACAGGAGGACATGAGCCAATTTGGGCTACTTTCAGGTCTAACTCCAAGCATGATGCAGCCCAAGAATTTTAAGGGTAGCCTAAGAATACAGAGTCTAAAACTTTGTATGGGAAATACTTGTTGAGAGGTGGCTGGCTGTTTTCTCTGACAACCCAGCTGAGAAGTATAAAAGACTGGCAGCCTCACATGATTTCCTCCCCATATTTTCTTGGTTTAGGGTTTCATTAAGCCTGTTTATAGATTCAGAAAGTCACTCTGCCTGGCATTATTTAGCATCAACCATGTCATTCCTGTGGCAGTTATGCTATCTAGGGACTGAAATAGAATATAGTGCCTTAGTGCATGCTATGTGCACATTGCATCCCAAACAGAAGCATTCTGAGAAACTCTGGGTAGAAAATCCAAGTGCTGTGAACTGTTAAAAGCAGCAAGCCAAGCTTTATAAATCAAGTCAAAATCTAGCCCTTGTGTAGTGCCACTGGATTTCTTCCCTCAAATGACCAGATCTGGAATGACTGGGCAGAAGTCAATAAAACTCCACTCTCTGGCCCAAAGCCTCTTAAAGACAAAAACCTCATCAAGGCATTTGACTGTTGGTAGAACTGAAAGAATTCAACCTGGCAGTCATAATGCTGGGAGAACAGCAAACAAGCCTCCTACTTTCTCTAAGTCCAGCTCTGCACTTACTCCAAAAACTTCAGTTACTAATCAATATCAGTTTGATTTCACACTAATATCCTGATAATTTTCATTCTTTCAGTTGCTGTAGACTCTGTTTTTAAGTCTCTAGTGTGCACATAGTAGCTGCAGAAGCATAAGATCAGTAAGAGTACAGGATGAAGACCTAGGTGGCCACTTACTGTCATTTCTTTTGCTATGGACATAATGAAACACTTCTTGCCAAAAGGAAAAGTGAATGTTAACATCATTCATTGTATTCACCAGTCAGAAAAACCAAAAGAAAAGGAAAAACCAAAGAAAGGAAAAAGTGTAACTTAAGTATAATACATTATTCAAGGTATCTGCATATTAGCAGGGGAAGGTCAAGCCAGCAATTTACATCATGCAGAGTTGGTTTGCTCACCTCTGACATGAAGGATTAGTGGGGTCCAAAGATTAAATCATTAAGCTTTCTTTCACCTGAAATTTCCCAGTTTTAAGTGAAGTAAATACATTAGATTAAATCTCTGCATGTGCATTGCCTTGCTGGTTACAGATCTCTGTTGGTTGAATGGCCTCTAGGAAATGTGTTGATCACTTGTTTGCTTGCCCTGGCCACCTTCCACGTACTGTGAGTATACTCAGACTATCTTTTATCCCAAGTTCCTGTTTATAATCTGCATTTAGTGATGTCATTGACAAAACTGCAACTAGAAAGAGTAGCTGGATGCTGCTGAAATGGGTATAAGAAGTGCACCACTCAGCAAGGCCATTGGTGAGGAATGAGCACACCTGTCTGGAGCTGGGCTTGTTGATGTTAGCAAGGCCTAGGACTGGCTCCACCTAAGCAGATATATTCAGGACTGATCAATCCATTTTCTCATCCCTTTCATGAAATCCAAGATTAAACAGTTTTAAGGTATGGTAAGAGAAACTTTGTAATTCTTTCACATCCCCCTTTCATTTTCACATGTTTCTCATTTCCTGGCTCAGGCTGGGACAAGGAGCAAGGGCAGGATACTCACATCTTACCAGCCTGACTAGAAAAGGGCAATATTAGCTATCTAATAAAAAGCATATCCCCTGGATATTTCCAGCCTGGATTTGCAGGTGCATCTGTAGTTAAGACAACCAACAAGACTTCTGGGTGCTCACTAGAAGGGAATTTCTTGATCACTCTGCAATGCTAATTGAAGCATGCATAGGACAAGCTTGTTGGTGTGGACTGATGTAATCTGTTACTAGCTACAATCTGCATTTTCAACTCTTTTACAAGATGCTGATACTCAACGCACTGATGTCCTCAACCCCCATTGGCATCAGTCATTTTCTGAATGATCTGACCCTGAAGGAGCAGCATTCCATTTTGTTTTGTTGAAATAGACTCACCATGCAGATAAATGTTTTGGTTTGGGTTGGGATAGGGAACTCCCAAACCATCACACATTTACAACTACAGAAAATCTGGGCACATTCCACTGTGCCCTGAGCTGGATTGTCTGGTCCTGCTCTGGCAGGGGGATTGGACTGGATGATCTCTTTGGGTCCCTTCCAAGCCCTGACAACCTGTGAGCCTGTGAAAAGCTGTTCAGCAGGCATTTAGTCTACGCCATCCAGCCTGTTCTTTGCTATGACTTTCCACTTCCCTGCCCCTTTTACTATGGCCAGCTTGTTGCCTGATCTGCTGTACAAGGCAGGCAAACAGACTCTCTGTCTCTAGGAAACAAGAGGCTTCCCCCTTTGTATGAGCATCTCAAGCAGCTCAGTATCAGCTGTGCAGCCGATGGCTGCATCATACAGAGGTCTTCCGCTGATGTCAAGACAGCACTGAACAGAGTGGAGAATTTTGCCCTTATTTAGTGAAAAGAGCTTGGACAGATGTTGAACTGATGAGCTCAGCTGGGTGTACAGCAAACAGCCACAGTCATTCTCAAAGCTTTCCTTAGTGCTCTTTAATAGGGTTGTTAAAGCTAAGCCCTTCTAAAGCTTCTTGACTTGGGATCCTGTGTGCAAATCATCTCTGAGTAGGGAAAGTGTGAAGGGGAAATCCATGCAAAGTATCTGTAAACAGACACTGGGTGATTACAGTGGGACCTGTGATTACTTAAAAGGATTTGTTGCCCAGGGAGGTTGTGGCTGCTCCCTCCCTGAAAGTGTTCAAAGCCAGGTCGGATGAGGCCTTGAGTGACCTTTTCTAGTGGGAGGTGTCCCTGCCTATGGCAGGGGCTTGGAACTGGATGATCCTTGAGGTCCCTTCCAACCTTACCATTCTATGATTCTATGATTCTCTAGCACATTCTTGCTCAATATAATCAGCTACACTTGTTACTCCATCAGGCTACAGCAGCTAACTGTATGGTAGCTCATCCATTTTGAAATGGTTTGTACATTACTATTATTTTTAATTGAAAAAAAAAAGTCTGGTAGAAAAGATACATTACATGATAAATTACCCATATACTACCTTAATAAACTGATATTTAGATCTAGCCAATGCACATGAATTATACTAATTAAATGTCAATATATGCCCAGAAGTGCAGCTCTTCAAGATTGTAAATGTCACAAATTGGCAGACAGGCAGAATCATCTACAATTATATTTCTCCAGATTGCAAGAGTTCTGCCATGCAACTTCTGTGACACAACAGAGAGGGAAGGGAGAGGAGAAAGGTGAGAGGAAAGGAAGCAGAATGGGGAGAGAAAGGAGGTGGTAGGAACTGCCAGCAGAGAGGCAGCAGCTAGGGGAGGCTGCTCCTGCAGCATTCCACCTACATGTGTTGCTCTGTTATTCCCTGTTGGTCATTTCTGTTCCCAACTGCAGCATAGAGAGAGGGGAGCCAAAAGTCTGAACATGGGTATGCTATTAGAGGATGTCACTTCTGAGCTCTGTGTAATCAGACAGAGAGATTGCCTAGCATTAAAGGTCTCACATAGTTGTCCCCAGCTGGCAGCCCATGGCTTGGACAGGGGCACTCTGTGCTGGCTTATGAACTGGCTGCATGGCTGGGCCCAGAGAGTGGTGGTAAATGGAGCCATATCCAGTTGGCAGCTGTCACTAGTGCTGTGCCCCAGGGATCAGTGCTGGGCACAGTCCTGTTTAATATCTTCACTGATGATCTGGATGAGGGGATTGAGTCCTCCATCTGTGACTTTGCAGATGACACCAAGCTGGGAGCAAGTGTGGATCTGTTAGAGGACAGGAGGGCCCTGCAGAGGGACCTGGACAGGGTGGACAAATGGGCACGGTCTACNGTTGGGCTCTGCTGCCAGGCAAGTAGTGACAGAACAAAAGGACACAGACTCAAGCTGTGCCAGGGCAGGTTCAGGCTGGATGTTAGGAGGAAGTTCTTCACAGAGAGAGTGATTGGCATTGGAATGGGCTGCCTGGGGAGGTGGTGGAGTCCCCATCCCTGGAGGTGTTTTAAAGGAGGTTGGATGAGGCACTTAGTGCCATGGGTTAGTTAATTAGAAGGTGTTAGGTAATAGGTTGGGCTCGATGATCATAGAGGTCTTTTCCAACCTGATTAATTCTGTGATTCTGTGATTCTAACCATCTCTGTATCCAGACAGTGTGCCCATCAGAAACAGAGACAAGACTGTCCCCTGTCCTGAGCACTGGTGAGTCCACATCTTGAGAATTGTGTTCAGTTTTAGGTCTCTCACTACAGGAAAGATATTGTGGTGCTGGAGTGTGTCCAGAGAAGGGCAATGAAGCTGGTGAAAGGTCTGGAGAATCAGTCTTATGAGAAGCAGCTGAGAGGAACTGGTGTAAGGTCTGGAGAACAACTCTTATGAAAAGCAGCTGAGGGGACTCAGGTTGTTTAGCCTGGAGAATAGAAGGGCTCACTGTCTGCAACTCCCTGAAAGGAGGTTGTATTGAGGAGGGTGTTGGTCTCACCTGCCTAGAATCAGGCAGTAAGAAGAAATGGCTTCAAGGTGCATCAGAGAAGGTTTAGATTGGATATCAGAAGAAACTTCACTGAAAAAGTTATCAAACACTGGAATAGACTCCCCAGGGAGGGAGGTGAATCACCATCCCTTGAGATGTTTAGAAGACAGATAGCTGTGGTGCTAAGAGACATAATTTAGCACCAGGCTTGGCAGAGTTAGGTAATGGTTGGACCAGAGAATCTTGAAGGTCTTTTGCAACTGATACTGTTCTAAGATTTTATCATGTTAAATCCCAATATTTTAACAGCACTTCTATCAGCTCCATAGAAAAGAATCACAGAACC
>WBNM01042536.1:0-21794 GCA_013399055.1 Ramphastos sulfuratus | reverse complement strand
CTTATAGCAGTCTTCCAGTATTTCAACGGGGCCCACAGAACAGCTGGGGAGGGACCTTTTGCAAAGATATGTAGTGACAGGATGAGAGAAAATTGCTTCAATTGGAAGAAGCTAGATTTAGGTTAGACATTAGGAGGAAAATTTTCACTATGAGGGTGGTGAGGCACTGGAACAGGTTGCCCAGAGAAGTTGTGGAGGACCCAACCATGTAACAGTTCAAAGCCACAGTGAATGGGGCCTTGAGTAACTCGGTGTAATAAGATGTGTCCCTGCCCATGACAGGAAGGGTTGGAACTAAATAAGCTCTAAGACCCCTTCCAATCCAAACTATTCTATGATTTTTTAATCTGTTTCTTAATCTCTAACAAAATTCCTGACTCATTTTGCTGTCATTTTGTGTGGGATTAATTGCATGGGGAAAATCCATCTGCCCACTTGAACTGTTATCACCAGCCTCAAAATATTTGGCAAGGCTTAATTTGTTAGTTTTCTGAAAGCAACTGTTTTACTTTTCTATTTTTACTGAACATGCCTCTTTTTCTCAGCAGCATCTCTATTCCATACTATGTTGACTATTGTATCAAAATAGTGATACTAGCAGTATCTGAGAGATGTCACACTGAGTATAAAAATAAAGAAAAAAATATATTTTGTGTCTCATTTCTAATGTAACAGTAGCTATATGCTTTGCAACTTCTGAATAAACAATATCAGGTCAACAATAAACAATACTTACACTGTTACAGCTTTGTGAAACAAATGGAAGAGTTACAGCTAAAAAATTCACAATAAACACTAAAGCTCCCTTCAGTTAAGCTAGATTTTTCAGCTGTAAGCATTTTGTACAATAAAGCTATCTAGCTCATATGGTGACTCACTCCAGCTTCAGGAAGATGAGTCAATGTCTCCACATTCATTAAGGAAAAGAAATGCAAATGCAAACAGCTCCTGCAAAAGAATGGTAGCACAATACCTTCATGTCAGATTACTCTGAAAGTAGAATCACAGGCCTGAAAGACAATGCAATTAAAAAATAACCAAAAAAAGCACCAAAACAACAACAAAAAAAGCAAAAAAAAAGAAAAACAAACAACCCCCCAACCCACCCCCCCCAAAAAAAAAAAAAAAAAAAAAAAAAAAAAACAAAAATGAAACACCTCAGAACCCAAGCAAACAAAGAATTGTTTCACTTATTTTTTTACATGTACATTTATGAGAGGCAGATCAGCCTCTCATAAAGATACTTCCTCTTTCTGTTGATAGCAACATATAGCAGCAGGTCCAGATCAGCCGATGGCAGGAAGACAACTAGCTGCTTCTGCTAGTTTCACGTCCTTTTGGTTCAGGAAGTGGTCATCATGTTTTGGGGCAATCTGTGATATTAGTGATGTTCCGTGCCATACATACTCTGGAAAATGTGTTTTGCTGGGCCAGGGAGAAAGTGCTTGCAGACAACTGTTTCTAGCAGGCTGATGAACTCTGTCATCTTGTGCAAACCACTCTCACTTGGAACGTAAGAGTTTAATCTGATTGCTTTAACCTCTTCCTAATTATGTAGGAGCCAGTTATTCCCCTTCAATTAAGCCTACAAGTTTCTGTTTCTTTTCAATAAATAAATAAATGACAAATTATTGATACCAGGTTTTAGACATGTTTTACTCCTTTGTCATTTCTTCTGTAAGGTCACGTGAAGAAGAAGACCTAAAACCCACCGAAGTTCAGTGAAGAGTGGAAGGCACATTGACTTTTATCCACTCCTTTTTCTCTCAAAGTTTCAGTAAGTAATGACACATCTTAATAAATTCCCTTTGAAGTGGAATTAGAAATACCAAAAAGTGAAAGAAGTGAAAGGAGAAACTCGATTTTCAATTTCCATTTTTTAACATTTTAGTCTTATGATTCTTTAAAGGTCCCTTCCAACCAACACATTCTGTGATTCTATCCTGAAAAATTTACGGCAATTTACTACATTGAGGGATGTGGCTATGAAAGGGGAGGAGAGCTACTACAACACACTCATTGTGTTTTCCTTTCTGAAATATTCTCCTGGTTTTTTCTGCTTTTTCCAGTACATAGTTTTGCAATGACTTTTTTTTTAATTTTTTTTTTTTTTTTTTTTTTTTTTTTTTTTTGGTGTGTGTGTGTTTCTGTGCTCTGGGCAAATTTAGCTGCTGCAGAGAGCAGATGGTTACTTGGGCTGTGAAAACACTGGTTGCTAGGTGGGGTCTCCAGCACAGCAATATAAAAGCACTGGCAGCCCTCTACTCTCTGTCTTCTGACTGTGCCATCTGGAAAGTAGTGTTTGTGAGGAAGAAGGTAGGTTTTGTTTTAGTTGTTTTGTGCTCTCTGTAGACTTGACAAACTTTAAGAACTTTACACTAAATTTGTCAAGTAATTTGGTGCTGTTTTCTGTGACTTGGATTTGCTGGCAAGGTAAGAAAGGAATGGGTGTGGACTGAAGAAATTTTTTTCTAACTTTTCAAGTACACAAAAGGGCTTAGGCAATTACTGCTTTTCTTTAATGTGTGTAAGCAATTAAAACAAACAAAAAGTTTAAAAGATTAAAAGTAAACTTACTTAGATTTGACTGTTTCCAATGGTTCTTCTTTGCTTCTATAGTAGGCTGCTGTGGTAATCTGCTGTTCCTGGAAAATTAATGTGCTTTCTGTGGAAACTTAAAAAAAGAAGCAGCTGTTATTACTTCAACAACCGTTTGTGGCTTTAGGACTGTAAAAATGTCTTAGTTTAGAAAAGTGATGAAAATGAGTCAAAGAAATCTTTTAGAAATATAAAAGCAAAAGCATGGTCTTTTGTGACAAAGAACTTAGGCAAAGCTGCATGAGCTGCATCATCTGAAGTTTGTTCTGCTAAAACTTTCCATTGAACTTTCCAAGGATGAGATTGTTTTTCTGTCTAATGGCTTCATTCATATGGAGTAGACTTTTCACTGCAAAATAAATTATTACCTAAATCTACTGCCTATTTTTCTGATATAGTGCAATGCCCTAATTTTACATCAAGATCCTGGTAGCTATCATTGGAGAGTAACCCAAGATGATATGATATGTATGATACGGTTGAATAAGCATGGACAAATTGTATCATTTGGGAGAGACTATAATGTAGACTATAAAGAGTAGCTTGTGCCTTTAAATATTTGTAATAAATGTTGAGCATTGAGTATTCTCAAAACCTTTTAAAATTAACATGTGCCCATGGTGAAGAGTCATTCTTCTGAGGACTGGGTGTCAGACAGGAAGCAACATGAGAGTAATTCTTGTGCAGCAACAGTTGGAGTTTTCAGTCTGTATCTCTGTTTTTTTTTGTATTCCCATTGCAAGGTTGATCATTCTATTTGGGAAAAATAAAATGCATAAAAATTGCAGTGTTTTTTCAAACTGAAAAAATTTAAGTTCTAGATCCTCTTTCCTTTTAAATGGGATGTTCTGCAAATTCAGATTTGGGAGTTTGGGCACGTAGCCTGGACAGCATTTTATTAAACAGGATAACTCTAAAGTTGTTATTTGGTGAGGTGTCACACCCTTTTATGTTACCTTCTATGTATCAGTCTGTACATACATATATACATAATACACTTTCTTCCTTTTCCTGTTCAGAGATCTTGTCCTAAGCTCAAAAGCAAAGGAAAATATCTGGCAGAAAACCATCAGTTCTTCCAGTTGCTTTCATACAAAATTAAAATAATATTTTGACTGAATTTTTCCCTCCTGGATCCAGGTACTCTTTACATAAGCTCTTTGCATTTAAGTATGGCATGAGTCAAAACAGTGGAAAAGATCTTGACTTAGTCAGGGGTTGGCTGTTTTCCTAGATTCCAGTCTTCTTTTGTCTTGGTAGCTATAGTGTCTTCTAAAACAAGCAGTTTTATATGTAAGGTTATTTCTTAATTTTCTAAGCCAATTCAAGTGAATAAGATCCTTAGTCCCTTTCAAGAGCCATTGCTTACTTTGACTCCTATCACTGTGAAATGATTTGTTTACTAGATGGAAATAATAGATCTAACTGCCAAAGTGCCTATTTAAAAAGTAGGGGGGAAAAGTGAAATGGATTTAAGGCACAGAATTTTTTCAATATTTCTCAAATTTAAATTAGTATAGGTTTAGGAGGTTTAATAAATCCAATTTAGTATATGCTAGCAGCCTTCTGATCTAGTCATCCTCAAGAACAGCAAAACTTCCAAAGCTGGATGTGAGGCCTGGGGGCAGGCAGAAGAAATGGAGATGTTAGCAGTTCTACATGAAAGCAAACTTGCCCTGAGAAGTGTTAATGCCATCAACCAAAACCACCATTTTGGTCCCACCTCTTCTCAGATCTAGTACTGTGAGACTGAATGTTGTTCCTTAAACAGTCATACAGTCTGTGAATCTACTAATCAACAGACATACCTGTACATGACACTGTTGGTGACTTAGTGCACCTAGTATGGAGACTGCTTATGCCTCCTCAGGGCATAAATAAGGCAAGCGTGTTTGTGGGATAAGCTAAATCATTTTATATACTCGTGCATGTGATGCTTCATATAAGCCATACCCTAAGACAACCAATAACACCTTGCCTCTTTACACAAGATTCAAAAATGTTACAGTTTATCCAGCCACGTTATCTTTAGTTTATTGTTTATACATACATTTTAAAACCAAGCCTTCCCTAAAGTCTGCTATGAAATCATGTTTTTGGAGGAAAAAAAAAAAACTATTTTGAGCATATACTTTATCTGCTAAAGTATTATTCTTGTTTCTCCATTCCCTCACTGTTTCTATTGGCAGACTGAATATTTTTTTCAACAGAAAGGTTGTCACCAAGCAACCAATTAATTATCTTTGGATGCTCAGTGTCAAGCAACATCACCAGTGGTCATTATTCAAATTCTGCATGATATCTTATGGAAAAGCTGGTAGGACTTTCCTCTTGAGTGATAAAAAGTAAAAATTACTTTTTCTTTCCACTTTTTAAAGGAGTAATTCTTATTTTTTTGGTAGAAAATAGAAGAAATACATAAGAAAAAAGGATGAAATGATCCAACTTTATTTGTCTTTATTAGGAAAGGGTTACTCAAAGAAATCACATGGGATTGTATTTAACAAATTGTTAATCACATGAGATTGTATTAAAAACAAACAAATCTTTTTTTTCTTATGTACAAGAGTTTCAACCTCAATAAACAATCAGTTAAGAAGTCTTATTTACCTCTGAATTTGAATGAAATCAAATATTTGGTAAGTTAAGTGCTCAAAACTGATACTATAATTAATGGCTAAAAATATAATTTAATTTGTTTCTGGTAATGTCCATTTGTAAGTCAATGATAATGTTTAAGACTTGCCTACGTATAGTAAATAAGCAAATAGTCCAACTGTTTTATTGTTCTATTTCTAAAAAACCTCGTATAGCAGCTGAGAGCATAGGAATGGGAAAGGAGTTGTGGAGCATTCCATCGATGGCCTAACATAAAAGGTGCATGCTTCTAACAGCACAAGCCAATTACTGCTTGGGAAACTAACCTCTACGTATCATAGAGAAAGGATTTTGAGTGGAGAACCTTGAGTTTCACTATTGATGAAAGTGATGAAAAAGTTTTGTTAATGTGTCTCTTCCCAGAAAATCTGTCAACATGGCTATGGTATCAGAATTCTTGAAACAGGCATGGTTCATGGAAAACCAGGAGCAGGAATGTGTTGTAAGTATTACCACCTTTTGAGATCATTGTGTTTATGGGGCTCCTCATGTTAAAGGAAGAAAAACAAGAACAAGACTCAGCAGATTAGAACTGATTCTAGATTTATTGTGGTTTATAATCTACTGGCATGTAATCAATAGTAAGTCTACTATTAGATGAAAAACTACTAGCTATCAATTCCAGTTCCTAGGCAGAATTAGTTACTATAGTGAAATTGTAATTCCAAAAGGCTAATCACTGACTGACTGAAGCTGTCATCTTGAAGATAATAATCTGATGCACAGGTGTGTGAGAACATATAAGAACATGTTTAGCTGATATACATGAGAAAAACAGAGGATCTTAAGCTGAGGTACAGGAAGCAATGATTTAGAATTCAGGAACGTAAAGGAGGAAATAAAGTCACTAGCATATGTCCTGGTTTTCATGTGATGTGTCATGCTTATGGTGGAAAGAGTCACTAAGTAAAAGATCTTAGATCATCAGCACAGATACTGATTAGAAAGGAGACTACTTGTGGTTAGACATCAAGAATTATTGCACAAAGTATTAAGAGTGTTTGTGATAATGAGATTGATTAAGATATTATACTATTTTCTCTTTCCTGACAGTCATTTTAATGTGAAGTCCTAGGAGATTCTGAAAGAACTTTCCTCTTGAAAAAGATTTAACACAGAGACAAAATTGAAGTAAATTTTCTGCTGTAGACATTTGTGGACTTCGTAATTTTGGCTCCACAAAATTTTGTACATAAAGCTTTAGCTCCACCATTCTATCCGCAATGCACCATCAAGGTCCTGTGGTTACAGACTATTTTTGTTTTGTTATTGCTAGCAAATAATTTTATCAGAGAAACAAAAACTAACCCAGTGCACCTGTATTCCATTCCTCTGTTGGCTTATCATACAAGTCACAGTGATTTTTTTTTTTTTTTTTCCCCAGAGTGTGCAAAACAATGCTTTATGGGTACAGTCCCTCTGCTCTCTCTCATGTCCTAGTGTTGTAATTGTGAAGGGTAATGAATATTCAGTTGTTGGCTTTTAAAATTGTACACAATTCTGTCTATAAAACATTATCCATAAAATCTTTCTATTTCTCTTGGATGACAAAAGATTTTTTTAAAAAATGGTGAGTTGTTGAAACAGGAGGAAGAGTATAGACAATTCTGAAAAGGTTTGGTTAAACTACTGTTGTGAGGTTTTTTGTTTGGTTTTTGTTTGGGTTTTTTTGGTTGGTTCAGTTTTGGTTTATTGTTTTGATTGGTTGGTGGAATTTGTTTGGTTGAGGGGTTTTTGTGTGCTTGTTTTGTTTTTAATAAAAAAATCCCATCATATATGATATCAATGACAAGTTAATACAAAGATTTCATTCAAGAATCCTAGGGTATTTCAGAGATCCTATGAATGAAGCAGAAGTTTAAGTATTGGTATGAGGCAATAGGTCCTACCAGCATCTTGATTTGTCATATTGCTGATTTAGGGTGAGCTACATAATCTATAATATAGTGGAATTTATCAGCTGTAGTTATTCTCAGAGCCCTTTAGAAATTGACTTGGGAGTGCCCATCTAGGAGTGGATTCAACAAAGGTGACCCAAAGATAACACCTGTGAAGAAATTGTGGTTTATATCTCAAGTTTCAAAGAGTTGGGTAACAGTTCTCTGGTTCCTCGTAGATTAGGCTTCAGTTCTTCTCTAAGATCTTTTATGTATAAAGTGCTTGTAGCTTTAGATATGAGTCATGTGAGAAGTTACATAATATTATGAACAGTCAATTTGTGTAAGATGAACAAAAAAAAAATATTAACACTTTATTGGCAGTACTTGTGGTATTTGATTGTGGGTTTAGAATTTGGATGTAAATGTCTAATGGAGTAGGTAACCTGGATTCCATGAGAAAATCCTTAACTGGAGGAATAGTCTTCAGTTACCTAAAGCAATATCTTAAGTACTTTTGTTTTATTAGAGTTGTGAAATGAGGAGATTTGATGCACATCCATTACTGAGTCTGTTTAATTCTCTGTAGTTATAAAACTGTGCATGTTCCTTGATAGTCCTAAAATGGTAAATCCCACATATATGATTTATTAAATATGTAAAATTTGCCTCTTTGCAAAAATATTCTTTGGAATGATCAATATTTTTCTTTTTAAATTATTCTTTTTCCCCTCTGTAGAAAAGTTCAAAAGGTGGTCCGACAGTACAATCATACCCAAATTTCAATCCATCAGCTGATGTTGTTGCTTTGGACAAAGCTATTACTGTAAAGGGTAAGAGGAGTAAATATTTAACCTAACACATTAGAACTCTTCCTTAGGAAATTCTGATAATACTGAATAAAATACCAGAGCAAGAGCAATAGCAAGCAGGAGAGATACCTTTTTTTTTTTTTTTTTTAAAGCTCGACAATACATAAAATTATGCCACTTTGTAAAGAATTTCAGATCTTTGGTATCCAGGTGTTACATTACAGTTTTAGACCCTAATACTACCTAAAAGGCCTTGAATATGTTGAAGGAAGGGTGAAAACTTAGTTTCTAGACAACAGAAGAATATTATAAAATACCATATAATACTGATACTTTCTGATATCCATAAAACATGTGCAAAAGACAGAGAAAATACTGATAACATGGTATATACTTCTATTGAATTTTTCACTTTTAATAATGAAATTTACATTTGGCATTTTGCCAGTAGCTCAAAACCTTTCACAAATTGTCTTACGGAGATTAAATAAATACGACATCTAATTATTATTATTTTTTATTTTCATTTTTAGTTA
This sequence comes from Ramphastos sulfuratus, assembly GCA_013399055.1. Lineage (NCBI taxonomy): Eukaryota > Metazoa > Chordata > Aves > Piciformes > Ramphastidae > Ramphastos > Ramphastos sulfuratus. Next base: position 13,313 of record WBNM01042536.1, on the reverse strand, counting down.
TTCTGCAGTGTAAGTTATGCATTGAGATAATTCCTATATGAATTGTGGAAAAATAAGTTTCTACACTAGAAACCACTATGGTATTTCTGATATATCAGACATGTTTTTGTTTGGTGACTCATAGGTGTGGATGAAGCCACCATCATTGACATCTTGACTAAAAGAACAAATGCTCAGCGTCAACAGATCAAAGCTGCATATCAACAGGCTAAAGGAAAGGTAATATATATTCAACCTAAGCTTAAATTAATGCCTAGAATATCAATACTGCTTCTGGTTCGTATGGTACATACAGTTTTAGCTTCATAGAACACAGAAGTTGCATTATTCTACCTTTATAAAAATTATGACAGAATGGAAGTGCCCTGGAGATGTCCTGGAAGTGCCTGCTAATTTGAAATAAACAAATGAAAAAGTAAAGTTCTCATTTTCCAGCTTTTTAAATGCCAATATCCTTTAAGTCACTAAATCTCCATGAATGCAGATACTTCACTACCACCTGGGAGACAGTTTGACAGAAAGGTAGAGATGGATGAGGGTACTTAGAGGCATCTCTATGAATATTTAAGTATAGAAGGAATATGAAATAGTATAGGAAAGTTAAAGGACCATAATATTGTTTCATAAATATATCAACACTTGTACAGGGATGAGTGTACAATGGGTAGTGTTATTCTGCTCTGAATGGTAAAGACTCCTAGTCCTTGGATGCTGACTCCTAGTCCTAAGAATGCTGAAAATGACTGTTTTTGGAAAAAGTTTCAATTGCTTTTCTTTCTGTATAAAATTTTCTCATGTTGAACTACTAACTCTAAATTTAAATTATAATTGCAGCCAACATACCAGAGTTACTGAGCATTTTCTCCTTAGAAAGTGATTCCTTTTAAAGGCTAACTTAGAAAATAAATCTTATAGCCTAGTTTTCCTGTTTCTATTCAGGGAACCTTACTTGGGATTATCCCAGCTGTCTTCCCAATCAGAGGAAGTTCAGCCTTGCAATTATATTTTTTTTAAGACATAAATGAAAATATAATTTCAAAGACACAGGACGAATAATGCAGTTAGATTGTTAGGTACTCTGGTACCTGGCACAGCAGAACCAGAACCAAACTATGGACATAATGCTTGCTTCTGAAATAATGTCTTTGACTTAGGCATCCTAGCAAAATTAATTATGTTCTTACTCTTACACAATCTGAATACACACTTGGTGGAGAATGAGTATCGAGTATTTCTAGATAAGAGGCAGAAAAAAAAATCAGGGTGGTTTTTTTGGTTTGGTTGGTTTTTTGTTTGTTTTGTTTTTTGCTTTTTTTTTTTGGCTTTGGTTGTTGTTGTTTGTTTTAAAGTTAAATTTACGTCAAACTAAAATATAGGCCAATTATTAACTTCATGACTTGGAGTTTCATATAATGTGATATTACACAATGTCCACAGAGTTTCTGCTGCAAATTCTGTGTCCCTTATGCAATAAATGGGTGTATTAAGGTGTTTATCCTGGTAAGTGACTCAGTTGTAACAGCAATAGAAGATTACCTCGTCTTAAAAAAAAAAAAAAACAAAAACAAACAAAACCCAAGCAACCTATTTTGACTCATCTTTTGATACTGTAAAAGGATGAACATGGCTGAAGTACAATGTGTGAAAGCACTCTTGAATACTTGGTCTTAAACTCTGACACTGACTGACAAAAAGGTGATAAATCAAAAATTTCAAGTAGGGCTTTATAATTCTTTCTAGTAGCTAAAGGAGTGATGTATATTAACATTCATCTGAGATAATAGCTGAACAGAAGCTATTAACCATTCACTACTATGTTTTGTATTCTTCCTGTCACAGAGTCTGGAAGAAGCCCTGAAAAAAGTTCTGAAAAGCCACCTGGAAGATGTTGTTGTGGCTATGCTCAAAACTCCAGCTCAATATGATGCTGAAGAATTAAGAACCTCTATGAAGGTAAGGATGAAATAATACTGTGTGGAAGCACAAAGTTTTTAATTTTTCTTTCTTGCTCCCCATGGGACTTTTGAAGTCAAGTCCATGATTTTCATCCTATTTGTCATTTTCTAAATTTTAAGTTTCCTTTGTCAGATAACATCTCTAAAAATTCAATCACTTCTCTTAGGGGCTTGGAACTGATGAAGATAGCTTAATTGAGATTCTAGCCTCAAGAAACAACAGAGAGATCAGAGAGGCCAGCAGATACTACAAAGAAGGTAATTCAGAGGGGAGAAGGAAGTGGTAATGGTATAATGGTATAACACTGTAGCAGACAGATTAGTCACAACTGCACTTCTCAATATAAGAATGACATTGCAGTAAGCAAGTAAAGCTTCACATAAAAGTAAAGGATTTGCAGGGAAGGGAGGTTGTTCTTTTGACTTACAAATGTCCCAATGTCCAATACAAAAGGAAAAATAATATCATTACAGGCAGTGCTGCGGATGTCTCTTGGAATAGGTCAGCATTTAGATGCTTTCTAGGATGCAAGCAAAATCCAGATATTTCTCTTCTAACTAAGCCTTGACTGATTTCTTAGGATCTCACTAGGCTTGTGAAAAAGCAGCTTATTGATTTAGGAACACGGATAACATTATCAATAGGAGCAATCAGTCAACTAAATAGGGAAAATCTTTGAGGAAGTAACTAAACTGCAATGTGGCACCTCTTATATGTATAGTTAATACAGATATATATTAACTGCAGTTGATTAATGTTGTCTAAATTAATCATGTTTTCTGAGGTTATGGACTAAGTTTTTAAAGAGATTTCCACTGAAATAGTCTTAGTTAAAAGCCCAAATATATAGTTTGATTATTTTCAGAAGAGTTTTGTAACAGAGTTCAATGATGATGAGAACAACCAGAAATAGTAATGAAAGACAGATAGGTAAGGAAAACTCTCTTTTTTTTTTTTTTATTTTAGTTCACAAGCAAAAGTCCAAGACAATGCCACCCACAACCTTAGAGAAAGATGCCCCCCACCTCCCAGGAGATTTGGGGTTTATCCTCCAATTTGACAGTACATCTCAGGAACTAGAGAACATGTTACAAACACATCCCTTCTCTAGAAGCTGATGAGAGAAACTAAGACAATCGCATATCTAAATGGTCATACCTGAGTGAGAAATCAAGAATTAGTAGTCTGAAAAGAATCATACAAGCATAGAACAGCTGGAGTTAAGAAGGGACCCATAAAGATAATTCAGTCAACCTAGCTGACAACTTCAAAACACTTCAAATTCCTTTGATTTCAGTGCTGAAGAGAGATCTGACACAAGACATTATGTCTGACACATCTGGAGACTTTCAGAAGGCTCTGGTTGCTCTAGCCAAGGTATGCTCTGCTTAAGCATTTTGAGTGATGCTACCCATAATAAAAAATAATGCTGTCAAGAATGTTTATAAAAAGACATACAATAATAAGGATTTAGGTAGTGTTTATTTCTTTGCATTATTTTTTGCATATGTATCATGTGCCATATGAAATTGTTCTCAAACCAGCTATTTTATCTCACATGCATTTGAAAAAACAGTGGTATTTGTTGTTGTTCATCTGTTATGCTTCTAAGAATTTTTGGTGGTAACTGTAAGTAATTGAAAAGCAACAAACATAATGTCATATTAATTGACATAAGATAGAAAGGAAAGCCTATAATTTGAGAAATGTTTGTTTTTTTTGTTCAAGACGTATTTGTAGTAGTTAGATAATGGTTCAGGGTTATGGAGCTAACAAGTGTGCAAAGTATTTTGTGACATATTTAATANTTAGCCTCAAACCATCACACTACTATTCTACGAAGCTCATGTAAGCTGTGCTATCTGAAGGGAATTAAATCTTGCCCTAATATCTAGTTTCAGAAACATTTCTGCAAGACTTCTTTTAATTCAATGATACAAAGAGACTAAACCACAAGATTCAGGCAAACTATTGATTTGAGCTTCATNAGAGAGTGATTTGCCATTGGAATGGGCTGCCCAGGGACATGGTGGAGTTGCTGTCCCTGGAGGTGTTCAAGAAAAGACTGGATGAGGCACTTAGTGCCATGGTCTAGCTGATTGGATAGGGCTGGGTGATAGGTTGGACTGGATGATCTTGGAGGTCTCTTCCAACCTGGTTGGTTCTATGAGTTTAACATGGAAGCTGCTCAATAAGAAGACCATTTAAAAATACGTAGGCATTTGATTCTGTGATTGTCGAGTTCATGCAAATGAAGCTTACGCATGCACACAGGATTATGTTTCCTTATATCTATGTGCACACTTTTGATTTTCAGGTTTTGGTTTCAAATCATCTTGAAAAGGGTGTCTCGGATGGTAATCAGAGAAAATCAGAGCTTCTAAACCTGTAACTTCACATTAGAAAATGATGCTTTTTGTGGATTTTAATGTAGGACTTCAAAATTACATTGCTGAAGACCTTAGAAGCTCTGATTGATTACAAATACGACTGCTTTATTTATGGAAAGATTGTTGTAACTGTATCTATCTGAAAATATGTATTAAGTTATGTGTAAGAATGGTGGGGCAGAACTCTAAAATTATGAGTTTTGGTGAACTGAATGATTGTAAGTACCATTGCAATCTTGTTTGCTTATTTATGTAGGCTGACCGAAGTGAAGATCCTCATGTGAATGATGAGCTTGCTGACAATGATGCCAGGGTAAGATCATACTTGGCACCCTGCAGAGCTTGTTCATTTAGACTGAGATTACAAACTCTGGCTGTGATTATTCTCCCTGAATCTTGTGTGTGGCAGACCTCACAGAAATATGTATGTTATATAGCAATTGTCTCTGAGGATACTTGTGATGGTTTGGGAGTTACCTGCCTCCCCACACAAATTCACCAGACTAGACTCAGTTGGTTGGAAGTTAAGGAAGCTATATTTACAGCCTAGCACAATTTACAAGCATATATTTACAGTATATTACAAATATTTACAGTTATGTACAAGTTAAGTAATATAGAAACACAAAATCCCTCCCAAAACAATCAGATTGCCAGAAGGCTCCTGACCCATACCTCCTCCCGCCTTTGCCCTCTTTCCATCCCCTCAAAAATAACCAGATCAATCTCTGTAAATCTCATGTGGTAAATCTCATGTGATAATTCTGGAGAGACCTGAGGTGAGATGTCAAAAAAATGACAAAAAGGTTAAAAGAAAGGGGAAAAAAAAAAGGTTAGATTGGATTAGAGTTAAGGCAGATACAACCACACAGACTACCTGAAAGGAGAAGTAGTGAGAACTGAGAAGTATGTAAGGAGTGTCTTATTTTGACTACTGGTGTTTCTCAGTGGAAGAATGAGTGATACAGGTTACTGTTGGTTTTTTTTTCTTTCTTCTCACAGCTAAGGATTTAATTTCTCTCAGTAAAATATTCCAATTAGCCTCAAACCATCACACTACTATTCTACGAAGCTCATGTAAGCTGTGCTATCTGAAGGGAATTAAATCTTGCCCTAATATCTAGTTTCAGAAACATTTCTGCAAGACTTCTTTTAATTCAATGATACAAAGAGACTAAACCACAAGATTCAGGCAAACTATTGATTTGAGCTTCATTTACAGGTTTAACTGCAAGGCTCAAGCAAACAATCTGAACATCACATGTTGATCTAACATACCACTATTGCAGGTTTCCACAGATGTAATGGAAGAATGCACTGTTATAACTTAAAAGCAAGAATGGACTATAACAGCCTAAAACCACATTAATTACTTCAGGTGTTGTAGTTAATTACCTGTGATTACAATCTTAGAGCATGATAAATAGCCACTTACCCCTTCAGTATAGGGTTCCCAAAACCAGAACACTGTCACTGGCCAAAAGTGTCTTAAAATGTGCTTTCTAGCTGCATAGTGTTCTCTAGGTACTGTTATACTATAAAAGAATTATGAAACATTTGTAGAGCTAGAGTTAGTCTGAGGTTGTTTAGAATCATAGAATTACAGAATTGTTTACACTGGAAAAGACCTTTAAGAGTATAGAGTCCAGTCATTAACCCAACACTACCAATTCTTCTACTAAACGGTGACCCTAACCACCACACCTGACTGTCTTTTTAAAACTCTCCATTACCTTGATGTCTTCTAGTGAGGGGCCCAAAACTGAACATAGTGCTTAAGATGTGGCCCCAGCAGCTTTAAGCACAGGGGAGCAATCACTTTTCTGGTCCTGCTGGCTGCACTGTTCCTGGTACAGGCCAGGATAACATTGACCTTCCTGTCCACCTGAACACAGTCCTGGCTCATACTCAGTCATCTATTGATCAAGCACCCCGGGTCTTTTTGTCCTTGACATCTTACCAGTCACTCTTCGCCAAGCCAGTAGAACTGCAGTGACCTAGTACCTGGCCTTCCTAAATCTTAGCTGGCCTTGACCTTGAGTATTGATCCAGCCTGTTAAAGTCCCTGTGTAGAGCCCGCTTACCTTCAAGCAGATCAGCACTCTTGACCACCTTGCTGTCTTCCAACTTACCGAGGGTGCAGTCTCTTTGCCCAGAACATTCATACAGATATCAAAGAGAAATGGCTCCAATACTGAGCCCTGGGAGACACCACTTTTAACCCAGTGAAGTGTACACTCATTCAAATCAAGCATCTAGTTTCTTCAGGAGGATGTTGTGGGACACAATGTTAATGGCTTTACTATAGTTGAGGTAGAACAACATCGACAACTTTACTTTGAATCACTTAGCAAGTTACTTTGTCATAGAGAAAGAGATCAGCCTTATTGTCCAATTGTCCTGCATGTTTTCATAGTGGAACTGATGGTTATCTTCTCCATAACCCTCCCTGGTACTGATACCAAACTGCTAAGTGTGTAGTGCCCTGGATCCTCCTTCCAGCCCTTCTTGTAGAGGAGTGTCACATTTGCTCACCTCCAGTCAACTGGTACCTCCACAGTTTGTTGGTACTTCTGATATGTGTTGAAGTTTTGTTATGGATTGAATCAAGGGCTAGACTTTGTTACAGTCAATGGCTTGCTTCTGATTGGTAGCCTCAGAAGTATAGTATTTCTGTTTGGGTTTTACTATATTGAGGTTAACTTTACTGCATGATTTTCTTTATGACAGGCCTTGTATGAAGCAGGAGAGAAAAGGAAAGGAACAGATATTAATGTGTTTGTTACTCTTCTTACTACAAGAAGCTACCCACATCTCCGAAGGGGTATGTTGTATGAAACTTTGTGCTTTGCTGGGATAATGTTTTGGTCATGAACTCTTCATGAAATGAGAGAAGGTAAAGATTATCAACAAGTGACTGCTACAAAGATTTTTGTAATTGAGCACATAGTTTCTGATTAAGGATGCAGTTGTTAGTTTGTCTGTTCTTTCCATACTAGTGATGGGCAATATAGCTTAAGTTACTATCACAACTATTACCATAAGATCTCACATAACTAGTGATTACAAGGTCAGTATGGCAGATGTTCTGAATGCTTTGCTATGTGATCTTGACTCTCAGCCAGTTTGCCCCAAGTAAAAAGATAGCACTTCATGTTACAGTCTCCAGTGAAGTCATTGAACCACCTTTATCCCTACCATAGGGCACATGAGAACTGACATCCCAATAAAGTTCCATTCTGTATGCTGACTCCACCAGTCCATATGCTAATACTACACTTCATGCTGTGCTGGCTGAACAAAATTAGAAAGATGGCTAACAGTCATTCAGGTGCACTGGTGCAGCAGTAAAAGCAGAATAAGGCAGAGGCAATGCAGGGAGAATACTGTATTTTCATCACTATTCACTGAATTTCCTTCACTTATTCAGTCTTTCAGAAGTACACCAAATACAGCAAGCATGACATGAACAAGGTACTAGATTTGGAGCTAAAAGGTGATATTGAGAACTGCCTGACTGCCCTTGGTAAGTGGTTCTGCAGATTGTAATCTACTAAATATACTGACTATGTGAAAATGTCGCTTTCATTTCTGTCATGTTTGCTCTGATAGGCGATAATTTTGGGTTTACCCTGATTAACTGAGAAACTTGCTAAATAGTATTTTGGAAAATTACAGGTCTAGCATAGTGATTTCATTGAGTTATTTATATTATATTATTTTTATATATATTATTTATATTATATTATTATATTATTTATTGAGTTAATGAACAAGTGGCAATGATATGTAAAAAGGTCATTTAAGGAGAACAGATGTGTCACCAACCTAGGAAGAACTTTACAAGAAGCCAATATGCCAAGAAGAGCTATCAGAACAGGCACAATTTGTATCAAAAATCCAATAGTTTTAGATGTGTCTTCAAAATCACAAAACCAAACCAGCGCTTTTGTAAATTTTAATAATGATAAATGGGTTTGCAAACCAAAAACATTACAAATGTCTCTTGCTGTCAAGAAAATGATCTTCTAAGATTTGTGGTTAGGGTATATTCAGACCCTTAACATTACTGTTCCTCATGAACAATAAGGTGAGGCAGTGACTCACTTAAATTACCTTTATTAGTGGACCAGGAATCAAAGCAAGAGCTAGATACCTATCTTGTTCTCATATTTTGTATTATGATTAGGCATACTTTAGATGAAAGAATAAATCTCATCAGATCCCTCTTAGTATCAGAAATTGAGGGCAAGTACTTAGTATAACTTGGTTTACAAAACATAGATTACAACCTCCAGCTCTGATTTAGAGAACAGAAATGCTTTCACATCTTTCTTCTTGCGATCTACAACATACTTTGTAGTGTTGTCATTGTGAACTAGGTAGCACAGTCTTGTGTTTACAGTCATTTTTCTTCCCTAAATTACTTTCTGAATAGACAGAGGAAAGGAGCTGATTCTTCTCCCGTGTTTTGAAGATAGGTTACAAGGAAATAGATACATAGGATACGCTGGTAGAAATGCTGAGGTTGTTTTTAAAGTGTTTTCTTTCCAGTCTTTTAGGTCATTACACATATAACAAATGTGACCTTATCTTGTTATTTCATTACAGTGAAGTGTGCCACAAGCAAGCCGGCTTTCTTTGCTGAAAAACTCCATTTGGCAATGAAGGTAACGTAAAGAAAGAATTCATCTTCTTAATCATGGGGTGCTTTATTAACTGAAAAATAGCAAGCCAGCTAAAGATCTCTAAGCAATTTGTATGACAAAAAGGGACTTCAGAAGAAAACTCAGTGTATATCTTTCTCTCCTTATGTTCCTTCATTTGAAACCTCTGAGAGTTTTTCCATAGGAGTGCTATAGTGTGTTTTGGAAGACGTCTTTTACTCTAGACAGTGATAGAAAGCTAACTGCAACTTTTATTACTTATGAAACCACAGAAGTATTGGTGAAAAATAGAGCTACAATGATGTATCTGGACAAGAACACTGTAGAAATCTAATCTTTGACAAGACATCCATGGTTCTTCCAGCAAATTTGGAAATTGAATTGAGTGAGCTAGCTGTTGGCCCTCAGAGTATAACAACCAGGTCTTTTGATTACTCCTATGACTTATTTAGGAGCAGTACATGGAAAAATGAGCAAAATATAATGAAAATACACCATTAAAAGAATAATTTTGTAAAGGCACTGAAGTCTAGCCTGTCTCTGATGTTTAGCAAGCAGAGTGAAGGACTGACTCTTTTTAATGAAGCAGCTATAAGAGATGTATAAAGAAAAATCCAGGGACAGAGGTAGCCGATCAGAAGTGATTTATGCTTGTAAGGAACAGAAGGAGATCCCCTCATGAGAGGTATTAAAGGAACAGAACGTGGGCTCTGTTCACCCGCAATGACATCCGATAGATTAACACACAGAATCTTGATTTAAGATATATCAGCTTATGCCTATTTCTATAATTAATATGTTTAGCAAGAGGATTGGCCTAGATGATCCCCAGAAGTTTCTTCCAACCCATAACATGTCTTTATTCTGTGATAAATAGCTTCTTTCTTTTCTTTTGACTTTTTTCTCCCATAATTTTAATATTTTTTTTTGCTTGTTTGTTTTTCTTTTAACAGGGGTTTGGAACACGGCACAAAGAACTCATTAGAATCATGGTTTCTCGCCATGAAGTGGATATGAATGAGATCAAAGGCTATTACAAGAAGATGTATGGCATCTCTCTCCGCCAAGCCATTATGGTAGGTTTTCTTTCAGGTGACATATTAAATGCAAAACAACCAAATTGTTTTGGAAGTCCTATCATGGTTTGCTAACTCTTGCTTGTCACCAGTTCATCCTGAGTAAGTCATCGTAGCTGAGTAACTCATGTTAACTATGACCCATATTGCTGGTGTACCTAGTTCGATTTCTGGGGCAACATTTTTGTCACAAAAGCTATAGCAATTTGTTAGCAGTGGTACACTTCTCAGGATAACTTCTTACAGTGAGAGGCAATAACTGAATGGAGATTGCAGTATCTCCAGGTTTCTGTACTTGGGCAGGTATGAAATATATGGCAGGAAAATGGAGGTGATTGCACTGACAGCTCTGTGGGACTGATTTGATGGAACCAGCTATTGATTTTAACATTTGAACTACATCTGCAAATATCTTGTTAGCTTGATACTTATTTGACCTGCTTTCCAGGTAACCTGAGTAAATGAGTTAAACTAACAAAAATATTTTCTTAAAGGAGAGAGACCACCCAAAGTATTTTCCAGGAAGTTTAAAACAGTGAGAGACTTAAGAAAGCTAAACTTGCAAAGCAGCTTTGTGAAGGCTAGTAGATGACATTAAAAAACAAAGCAAAAGTCTTTATTGGAGTAGAAACATGATCCCTACATGCTTTTTTGGTTTATGTTGGTGTCTGCTACTTTTTCAGTTAGGCATCAAAAATCACTTTTATTCTTCCCTAGTAAGTATGTGTGATCTGTGATTTGGTATGCAATTACATCACCTCATGGTGTTCCAAAGAGATGATTGTATCCAAGCAGCTCGGGGTGTAGTGTAGTTAGACCACACAATTCATATGTGTCAAGGTCTGGAGAACAGAGATGAACAGTATCTCTGTCCAGAGGAGCAAGACTGGTTCTTTTAGATGTCCGTGTTGTGAAATTAAGGTGCAAAAGAGACCAAATATCACCAGGAACTATTTATTAAGGGATAACGTTGAACAAAACCGAGGGAGAGAGGGAAGAGGGGAGAGAGGGAGAGGGAACAACGGAGGAAAAGATTAAGAGCAGGGAAGGAAAAGAACGGGGATTATATTACCGTCAGCCGCAGGTGGCGGGGAGAGAGGTGTGCCCGGCCCAGGGATGTCCTCCTGTAGAGTGGTTCCTTGGGGGGAGCTCTCCGGTGGTAGGTGCTCTGGCGGTGCTGTGATGGGAGATGCACACGGTAGATGCTGTGGTGGTAGATGCACACACTTGCAGGCATCGCTTATGTCTTTTTATACAGTTTTTGGACCAGTTGTCCAGATGCAGCTCCCCAGGAAATCTATTCTCATGCATTTTTGGGGTAGCTGGTGTGAAGTATCGCGTCCTGGGCGTTGCGTTCAAGCCAGGCTGAAATCTGGGAACTTCATCAAGAGACTCTATTTAGTATTCCTGAGCTCTTGGGCAGATGTCTGGGCCAAGTCCCATCCACAAAGGTGCTGTTTGCATCCCTTGCCAGAACAAATGCAATCTTTCTTTGATTACTTTATGGGAGGGGCAATCAGCCTCTCACAATATGTCCCTGCAAAGTATATTAAAATTTGAGAAAACATAATGTTTTAGTAGTTACGCTTCATATTTATTGTATATTACCTGTTTTTTTCCAAGCCGAATAAATGATCCTGATGACTGAAACATCTCTGTACTATTAGTCTCAGTTAGCAATAATCCTAGATACAATATGTATAGTTTTTAAAAATTAATGAACAATGGACATCACTGGTCAAAGAAAGCATTTTCACTTTATCTAGAGAAGAAAAGGTTTATCTTCTGTTTGTTTTCTTTACTTATGTAATGAGACCTCCCATCTTTGTCTGCCTCTGCTCCACTCTGGAAATGCATGTTTATTTCTAGGTCATACGAATAACTTCAGTGAAAGTACTTAGTTCAAGCTCAGTCTGTGGCTAACGTAATGAGTGATTCATTTATTTACTTGAAGGACTGATGTTTAGTTAATGCATGTTGAATACTTACTGAAAAGTATTTCACTTGAGACCATTATCCTAACAGTCATGGGATTTTTGTACTTAATTTGACAGGATGAACTCAAAGGGGATTATGAAAACATCTTGGTGGCTTTATGTGGAAGCGATAACTAAGTTTTGTGTTCCTGTGAGATGTTCAAGACCTATTGCTGAAGATATTTATACTTGCCTCAGCTGTCCATATAAAATACAGGCCTTAATAAGATTTCTCCGGAATGGTCCTTGGCCCATGTATGTTATGTCAAAAACCTGTAACCTCAAAAGTATTTTGTTAGTATCTTCATTCTAAATGGCTTTAATACCTCTTATTGCCATTATTTATCCGAAGTCAAAGAACGTCACCAAACTTCTATTTGCTTGATTTATTATGACAAAAGTAATGTTTTAATCTATTCTGAGCAAATAAACTTGTAACAATAAAAGCAACCTGAGTGGAACTTTGTATGTCTTTTGTTGCTTTTCTGCACTTCATGTCAAGTTGTCTGTGTACAGTGCATGAGAGAAAAATCAGTAAATAGCTTAAGAAAACATAGGCTTTATGTAAGCCAGATCTAGTAAAAAGAACTAAAGATAACTGCTAAAAACCCAAAACAAACAATATTGCTCTCTTGTTAATTTTTGTTTAAATGTCAGAGTACATAGAACTGTTAATCTTTTATACATAAGAAAAGAAAATTCTTGAAAACCCTCTTCTTGGTCCATGCAGGACTTGTTTTTTTTCTTTTTTCCTGATGTATTGTGCAATTTTTTTTGTTACCTCAGAACTAAAAAAACCTCAAAACTGTCACTCAGGATGGCTTAGAATAACAGAATAAGGTATCTGTCAAAGGAGACATCTTCCTCTAGAAGACATATCTGCATTATTAGAGTTGAGAGAAAATTCTGAGGGCCAAATTTTAATGTCTCCATTATTTTGCAAGTTTTATAGTTCTCACCCTACCATAGTTTACTCTTTAAATGCATGCAGCATAGGCAGCAAACACTAGGACCTGGAAGTCTGTGTTCAGTTGCAGGGCCATTATCTCACTGCACTTACTGAGACACAGAGGGATAGCTGACGTGACTGGAATGCTGTCATGAACAGCTATCTGCTGTGTAGGAAAGATAGACCAGGCAAGTGGGGCAGTGGCATTACTCTTTATGTGTGTAAACACATGGAATTTATTGAGCTTCGCCTAGAAGGAGATGAAGAACTGATTGAAAGTTTATGGGTAAGAATCAAGG